>JARWLC010000002.1:167612514-167765014 GCA_033318265.1 Phyllotis vaccarum | reverse complement strand
TTACCAACATACATTGTAGAAAAAAATTCAGAGAGTTACTATGTAGACATTATATACACAGATATTAGTTTTCTCTCAGCAGCTAATATTGAAAATGCATATTTCTCCAGGAGTGAAACCTTGGCCTTACAATACTCCCCCTGTAAACAAAGTCTAGTTGAGCTGGCAGTGTGACTCAAGCCAGCCTCAAATTTGACAGCCTCCTGCTTCAGCCTTCCCAATTCTAGGGTAAATTCTCTAATTATGAAGAAGAATGGCAGAGCTGTAGTTCACACCCACTATCTTTTGTAGACTTTGACACATATTATCTTTACTGGCATATATATATATATATATATATATATATATATATATATATATATATATATGTTTGTGTGTGTATACATATATAAACATTTCATATTATATTCACCCTTAAAAAAATAAATGAGTAAACACACTAATGTCATTAGGTAAAAAAATGAAAAAAATTTAAATACGTGATCCTAAATGAGTTACACTGTAAGTAAAACAAGACTTTTTATGATTTTCTTTTTACATTAATATTTATTTTGTAAAGGCGACTGAAATATACATTCTTTTTAATAATTTATTTGTTTGCCTCTTGGTCTCCTTTGTCAATATATGCTATTTCTATATGTAATACATATAGTTATAATATGTACATTACATACAGGAATAAAATATACTCCTATAAACTATCACTACTTAAAATCATTATCCATTATTAATAAGAAAACTTGAATTACTTATTTGCTGTATTATTCTGTCTGGCCCCAAATAAATCCATGAGTACTACGTTATTTTATTTAATTCTCATAATAAATAATATAATTTAATTTTTCACTGAAGTTACAGAATGGAAATAAAGACTTCTCTAAATTCACACAGCTTAAACATACAGGCTTGGTGCTAAACTCCAAATTTACTCCAGAATGTTTCTTTACTCCATTGTCATTATAGAGCAGAAAGTTGCAAAAGGACAAAATTAAACAAATAAATGGAGGAAATGAATTAGTTAAAAAATAAACATAATTATGTACATATATATGTGTGTGTATATATATATATATATATGTATATATATATATATATATATATATATATATATATATATATATAATGTATTGGCTTTATGATGTTACCTTGTAAATAATTGTCCCGCCTATGAGTTTAATATAAAGCGCTGACTGGCCAAAGGCAGACAGGAAGTGTGGGCATGTCTACAAGACTAAGAAAACTCTGGCAACAGGAAGAACAGAGCAGAAATGCCACAGAGACTCCAGAGTTGTCAGAGAGAAGCCAGAAGATGCAGAAGACAGCTATACTGAGAAAAGGTACCGAGACCTATGGGTGAACAGGATAAGAATCATGGGTTAGTTTAAGGGTAAAGAGTTAACAAGTTATATGCCTGGGCCTTAAGCCAATCAATCTAAAATTAATGTAAGCATCTGTGTGTCACTGCGGGTCTGAGGATCTACCTTGAGTCTAGGCCTGAAAGTCCGGGCCAGAAACCTCATACTACAAATGATGCTAATCCTTGTTTTTGTGTATAAATCTCTTCAAGCTTCACCCATACCCAGTATCATCTCTTTCTTTCTTCCCTTCTTTCTTTCTTTCTTTCTTTCTTTCTTTCTTTCTTTCTTTCTTTCCTTCCTTCCTTCCTTCCTTCCTTCCTTCCTTCCTTCCTTCTTTCTTCTTTCTTTCTTTCTTTCTTTCTTTCTTTCTTTCTTTCTTTCTTTCTTTCTTTCTTTCTTTCTTTCTTTCTTCCTTCCTTCCTTCCTTCCTTCCTTCCTCCTTCCTTCCTTTCTTTCTTTCTTTTCTTCTTTCTTTCTCTCTCTCTCTATTTATTTATTTATTTATTTATTCATTCATCCATTCATTCAATCTATTGAGTAAAACATTCATTCTCACATGTGCATGGATGGAAGGTAATCCTAAGGGTATGGACAACTCTAAAGAAATGTGACTGTTTCCCTCAAAAATCATTAACTGCCAACATCTATTTACTAGATGTTACTATTTACTATTTACTTCTGGAGCCCCATTCTCCATGCTTGAATTTGAGAGTATGTTGGTGGGGGACTTTCTTTTATTTTTTAAGTTTTTATATTCAAAGGATTTTTTTTTGTTACATACCTTCTACTGTTACCCCTTCCTTCTCTTCCCATTTATCCTCCAGCTTCCCCTGACCTCATCCTCCCATCCATTCTTCAGAGAGGGTAAGGACTCCCAGGGTGAGTCAATGCAGTCTAGTACATCAAGTTGAGGTAAGACTAAGCCCTTCCCCCAAGTATCAAGGCTGAACAAGGTGTTCTTCAGGGATTTTCCTGATTTCTAATTGGTATAGGAGGTTGCAGTTCAGTGTTGACTGTGCAGTCCTATGCAGGCAGCCCTGAGTTATATACAGAAGCTGACTGAACTTGAGCTAGAGAAGACGAGCCAGTGTGTAAGCTAGTAAGCATACTCCCCACAGCTTCCATTCCTGCCTCCACACTTATCCCTTGACATTTTCCTTTGATTTTCTTCAGTCATGTACTGTCAAATGGAAGTGTAGATGGAATAAATTCTTTCTTCCCCTAGTTACTATTGATAATGATATCACAGCAACAAAAGTAGTTAGAACATCATTTCAGAAATTAAGAGAAAAATGATAAAACAAATATGTAGTCTACAGTGCCAGGAAATAAGGAGCTCTTTTGATAAACAGTAGGAGGTTCTGATAGAGAAATGACTTATACAAAGAGTTACATCTAATTCTCCTCTACAGCATGATGTGACACTTCTTATTCCCTTGTGTTACAGTCCAGGTATGGGAAACAAAGACATGAAAATGACTAACATTAACCATACCACAATATGGTAAAATTAAACAGTAGAAGGAAAACAGCTCACTAGTGACCATTATTTTTGCTTAAAGGAAGAATTGGGTAATTCATGGATCACTTCACATGATGCTGGGTCTAACTAAGACAGTACTTAACCTCTCTCATAAGAGGGTAACTACCAAGTCATGTTATTCTCTGGAGCTTGGCCATTTGTAGGTTTATCTTGCAGAAGTATACAACCCCCCAACACTCACCAAACTTAAGTAGGCTATGGGTTTCTTTTCTGTTTATATTTCTGTTTTGATTTGTTAGTATTCCATACAGAGTTTATTTGTGTAGCCCTGTTTGTCCTGGAACTCACTCTGTAGAGCAAACTGGCCTTGGACTCACAGAGATGTACTGTCTCTGCTTCCTGAGTGCTGGGATCAAAGGTGTGTTCCACCATGCCCAGGGTTTATGCTTGTTAAAGTGTACAAAGTTGGGAGCTAGATGTATCTGGAGAATATAGAAGGAGATGAACAAGCCAAATTGGTGATAAATATGAATATATTTAATCATCTATGGGTGTGGAAATTTCGGAAATAAATTAAAATGACCAAATTTTAAAATACCAAAAGTTTAACTTGTCTTTGCCAATGCACCTCTTCTATAGAGGACTTGTAACCTGCTGTTTATGTATCTCCATGTGTTCTTTCAAGTTTCATCCAATAATTCTGCCTTAAACCTTAGCTGTGTTTTTAGTTAAGAGTCTTATAGGAAGCAAGGAATAGGAAATTTCCTTCTTGGCAAAGTGAAAGAAAGAATTTCAGACACCAAATTATCAGAGTATGTCTCAAAAAATTGACTAATCTTCAGTAGACAGACTGTAAACATACGTTTGATGCTTAGGATAATGTTATGTCTTGTTAAAAACAAATTATAAACATATATAATAGCATTGCTAAGATTCCTAGGTAGGAAAAGGAAAAAAAAAAGGACTAAAGTCTATAGAAATGTTTTGGAGAGATATATCAAGATCAAGGTATAGAATATTCCAAGTGTTCTATCAACATTTAACTTGAAAAACTAAGGATGTAAGTAGTTGGATAGTTGTTTGTAATTATACATTGGTCTTGATCAATCCACACTCAAGAAAATAATTACTTCTGCTTATAGTAGTGAAGAAAGCATAAACTAGATTCCTCCAACTGAAATAAATTGTGAGCTATTACTGCCTATTCCTCAAGATAATTGTATGTTGTCACTAAAATAACAAATCAAACAGGATCAAGAAACAAATTAATAAGTCAAATGAAAAAGAATAACCATTTGACTCATTTACCTGAATGACAAAGATCATTTTTATTTCAGTAGTTTATATTGAACTATACTATTCTTAATACATGTATATCTAATTTTGTAAATGAAAGGTTAGCAAATTCAAGGAATAATACCTATATACACAGCAGATTCTTTACACCTTAATATTGCTTCCAGTATAGAAAGGAAAACATTGCATCAAACGACATAAAACCAATCAAGCTGATTATTTGTTTTCTATTTTAAAGATTAAAATAACCAAGGCACACAAATAACACAACTGAAGTGTTGCTTTCCATTAAATTTAAATTTTGCTAATTCATACATTGTAAAAATCTTAAAAATACATTTTATTTATAATATGTGTGTAAAGGTAAAAAACATTTTTCACTTAGAGAAAAATTAAATAGCATATGAATTAAATTATATTCGGCATTAATAATAATTATAATACACCTCCACTAAAATAAACTTAACAATGAAGAAACAAAAGTACTTGGTATCATTATGACTATTGGTGTATAGACTGCTACAATCAGCTAATTAAATATATTAACACATATTAATATTTAACTAAACAGAAATAATGTAATAAAGAAAATAGATTAAATAATATAACTAAAATTCATCTCAATTTATGTTTCTGACTTCTGAAATGTTTTTGAAATCTCATTTTCTTAAAGCTATGATCAGTGATTGATTAATACATAGAGAAAGAAAACCAATAATCAGTGTGAATTTGAACCTTGATTGCTGAGACACCAAATCTGTAAATCTCTGTGATTTCTTCCCACTTACCATTTCCTCTTCTTCCAAAAATCTAAAAGTCAAGGCAAAGCAAAGAACAGAAATTTGTGCCTCATCAGAATTGGTACTTAAGTCTCCCTTAAAATTATACACAGCACTCAATGTTTGAAAATAGCAGTATGATGTTCTCAACGTTACACAAAGCCTACTCTTGAAGGAAGAGCTTCAGACAATCAGTGGTTGTTTATAGGGAAAATAGTTCTCTCCAAAAATGAACTCTCTGATAAGTTGTGCAATCACAAGTGGTCAGCTCCAAATACATTGACAAGGAAGCAATCTTAAATGGAATCAGTGCATGTGCATGTGCCCCCACCCCTATGTGTGTGTGTGTGTGTGTGTGTGTGTGTGTGTGTGTATAAATAATTGAAGGAGAGATCATGACTTTGAGAGTGAGTTATGGGAAACACAGAGGACTGGTGAAGAAGAAGGGGAAATAATATAAATCCTACATTTATGAAATTCTCAAAAAATAAATACAAATAACAAAGCAGATATAAAGTTAATATACATCAGCTGTAAGTTTGAAAAAGAATAAACTAATGAACTACTGCAGTATAATGACATTTTTCTTGCATTAATATAATATGTTTATGATAATAAATGAAATATAGGTTTTTAGAATTTGAGTAGAAGCTTCCAAAACTTACATGAATGTATCCTATACTTACTAAACTTTGCAATTTAAAACAGAGTAAACGGACCTTGTAATGAGCACTTTGTTCTACACTAAGGGGTTTCTACTCTATTAGGTTGCTGTCTCACAATTAAAATACTTAAAAGACAAACAGAATGTGGGTGCCCTTGCTCACATAAAAATCTCAGATATATTTAAGAACTAGTGTCAAATTTGAACATTTTGAACTTAGATTTTATGAGACATAAACTTTGGCAGAATCACTGGTGTGTCTGTGAGTCTCTAGAAGGACCAGGTTTATAACAAATTTATTCTCAAATAAAATTTGACTGTGGAATAGAGTGTGCACATTGTTTTTTCTCAGATTCCACAGTCTAACATCAAGAAATTGTCAGCTAATAATAAAAGGTTAAGGTTCTGAAATGATGATTATGAAAATAAGTTATGTATAATGCAAATATTATATTTGGACAACACAGATTCCAAATATTATGTGTTGTCTGAAACACAATATTAGTTGACATATATGAATTATAAAACACACTTTATATCTTCAAAGACAATACTGTAACTGATTTTCAAAATTCCAACAGAGTTATTAATAGAGAAGTAACACTTTAGTCTGCCTGATTTCATAATGAATGTTTCTCAGTAAAAGATGGAAGAATTATGCTGTCATTAGTGGGTTAAAATTAATTTTGAAGACAATTCTCATGGGTAAAGGTGCATAAAAACATGCAAAATGGAAGAATTAAGCTAGATAATAAGAAGCGTGGGCCTATTTGTGATTTAAATTCTGAGATGAGAGAAGGAGCATGTTGGTAAGACAGTTCACGTGAAGATAACGGTTTTGATCTTGAGAACTGCAGACAGAAAGAATCTGTAGGTACAGGCAGTTTATTATGTGCTCATAAGGATTAAACATAAGCACCAAAATTATGATGTATCAAAAGGAATGCCAAATCATCTGGGTCAGAAAAATATTTGAAAGAAGATAACAAGAAATGATAATTGTAAAATGAATGATTGACAAGCCATGTCTCAAAGCAACACTAAAAATATCTTAAGAGGGTAAAGAACAAAACCAAAAGTCAGCTGAGAACTGAGCATCCTGTAAATATAAACTTACAAGAACTAGGGTGAAATATAACACAGTTAAATAAAAATAAAAAGAAGTGAAAAATGAACCACCAACTTTTAAAATAGGATGGCTATCTATAGAAAAAGGATGTCCTGAGAATGAAACAGCTGAAAAATGAGCACACACACACATATACATACACACACAGACACAGGCACACATGCACACACATGCACACATACACACATACACATAAAAACACATACACACATATAGATATATACACATACATATTCACACATATACACACACATACACAAATATATACACACACAAACAACCACACACATACACACATATGCACACATATATACACATATATACATATACACACAATCACACACACATACACACACATACATACACACAAACACATACACACATATACATACATATAGACACACAAACAACCACACACACATACACACACATTTACACATATACACACAGACCACAAACATACACACATACACACACAAGCACACATACACACTAGTCATTGACATGCAGATGAAACTGAACTAATTTTGATGTTAACAATTTATGTCTAAAAATCTAATGTATGCTGATAATTTATAAACTGGAAGATTAAAAGGTGTAGTAAAATATTAGCTGATGAAAGCTTACTAAAAACAATGGCTGTTAGCAGATTTAAGTGCCACTAATTATGCTTATTATCCCAAACTGAGAGGTCTCTGTCAAGAGTCTGTGAAAGATCCTGGAGAAGCGAATGCTGCACTATTTTGAAAACTAACCTAGGAGCACAAGTTACTATGCAGTGCCTCCCCAGACAGTGGAACGGAGAAATAAACATTGTTAAGGGTGAAGATGGTTGTAAAAACTGACTTTAAGCTGCTGTATGTCAGTTATCCTTCAGTAATTTAGATGATAGGTCGGTCCTCTTTCCTCGGACTTCAGTATGATAATTAGCTTTAATTGTTGGTAAGAAAATCTTAAAAACAAGTACATATACCTCACAGTGTTCATTAACTGAAGAAATGAAATAGTTTAATTTATGATATTCAAGATGGATAAAATGTGAGATCTAGAAATTAAAAGCACTATAGAAGATGGACAGTTCTATCATATTAGGGTTCTTTAGCAGCTAAACATACGTTCATAGTAATAATGTGTTAAGAGGCAGAAAGAACACCTCAAAATGTTATAAAGATCCACTCAATGCAATTGATTTTCTTTAATGAACATATATTAAATTTACTAATAAAAGTTAAGAAAATTATTCATGTGTCATTTGTTAAAACACAGCCTTGGAATAAGTCCCAGTGTAGTTTTATACTTGACCACAACTTTATGAACTTATACTTAAATTAAAGATTAGCTATGAACACATATTTCCTAATTAAATATCTCATCTTTAAAAATACAAGTGAATTTAAGTTTTTAAGGCTTTAAAGTTATTAAAGTATTTGTAGATTTAAATCTGTAGAATTGCTCAATGCCATACTTGCTGACAACACTCAGAGAGAATATTGTTAAAAGGAAAAAGCCCAACATGGAAATCATATACATTTCTCAGCATATTAGTAAAGGAAGTGAAGGGGGTGTTTTTTATCTTGTTTTGTTCTCTTTGGGGTCCCACTACCCAGCTTTCAAATACATACACAAAGACTTACTATTACTTATGAACCGCCGATTAGTTTGGCTCGTTCTAGCCGGGAGTGGCCACTGTAGATCCATCCGGAAAGGGTAGGCAACTGACGATTGGCATGATTAGTATGTGGAGTTCGAAGGATGAGATCAGACTGTGTTCTTGTGCATGGACTGGCACCTTGGAGCCCATTCCCTGCAGAGGAACACCTAACCCAGCCTTGACTTTGGGATGAGTGGTTCAGACTTGTCTGGACTCGATGTGTGGTACTGGGCAGATCCACCTCGGGAGCTCTTGCTCTTTTGGGGGAGGGGATGGGTGTATGAGGAGAGGCAAGGCTGAAGGCTGACTGGGAGGGATTGGAGGTAGGTTGGGAAGAGAGGGGGGATACATAGATAAAAATTAGATTTTTAAAAATAAAATAAATAAATAAAATTTTTCTGTCTACCTTTTGTCTCTGGACTTTACCTTTCTCTATTCTATATATGTTTCTTTCCTTTTTACTCCTTGGCTGGTTGTGGTGGCTGGGTGGCTATGTGGCTGGGGGGCTGGGTGCCTGTGTAGCTGTGTGACTGTGTGGCTAGGTGGCTGGGGGGCTGTGTGGCTGTGTGATTGTGACTGTTTGGCTGTGTGGCTTGGTGGTTGTGTGACTGTGTGGCTGTGTGGCTGTGTGGCTGGGTGGACGGGTGGCTGGTTGGCTGTGTGGCTGTGTGGCTGGGTGGACGGGTGGCTGGTTGGCTGTGTGGCTGTGTGGCTGTGTGGCTGTGTGGCTTGGTGGCTGTGTGGCTGTGTGGCTTGGTGGCTGTGTGGCTGTGTGGCTGGGTGGCTGGGTGGCTGTGTGGCTTGGTGGATATGTGACTGTGTGACTGTTTGGCTGTGTGGCTGGGTGGTTGTGTGACTGTGTGGCTGTGTGGCTGGGTGGACGGGTGGCTGGTTGGCTGTGTGGCTGTGTGGCTGTGTGGCTGTGTGGCTGGGTGGACGGGTGGCTGGTTGGCTGTGTGGCTGTGTGGCTGCCCCTGGTGTCCCCTTGTCCTTTTCTTTATCGTCCTTCTATCCTCAAGCCTGTATTTCTTCTCCTATTATACGTTCCAGTAGCGTATTAAAATGTAGAAAATACTAAACAAAATGAAATGTTTCCAATACATTATGTATTTCAGTAGACACTTGACACCAAAATTCTGTTAAGGAATATCTTGACAAAAATGTCACACTAACTTAAGCAAGACTTACAGCACATATCACCACATATAACAACTGATGTACAAACTTGGGCCCAATTTTAATATTGTCCATTATAACCTTATTAGATAATATGTGTTCAATATAGAACCTGTTTTACTAAATAAACAAATATAGCCCTAGAATCAAGCAAAATTGAGAAAAGTGGAATTAATCATTCTTAAGCCCTGATGTATTTTAATTCATTACTGTTATTTTCTTATTTAAATCTTCATGTTCCTGACATGGCTCTACATGTCTCTACAAGGCTATTCAGCAGGTCTAGATTTGATTAACTTATTGAAAAGCATTATATTACATCATTTTAAATATTTCTCAGAGAAATAAGATGCTAACAAAGATGAACAAAATGTGTTTCCATTTGTCTCTCTACTGATTGTTGGAGTTTGAATTCTGTAGCTAAAAATAGAGAATTACGATTCCTGCTGTTTGCAGAGTCAATTTACCAGAGACCAGCGTCAGCAGGATGAAAGTTTATGGACTATAAGACATCGTAAGATAACAAACACAGCCTGTGAAAACTCGTTTAGAGCAACAGAAGTAATTTTGATTACAGGGAAGGGAAGGGATCTTTCATAACAATTAAGGGAAGAACTTAATATTTAGATATTTACATTAAGTTTTTAGTGTTATAAAAAGGGACCAACACAGAAACATTAACAAACAGAAAAACGTAAAAACAGGACCAACTTTGGCTCATTTGCTGTAGGTGTCTTACTACCAAGCTGAGGATGTGAGTTCTAATCATGAAATCCACATTTGAAAGGCAGAAACCTGCTCATGCAAGTAGTCCTCAGACCTCCAGAGGCACATGCATCTCACCTCCATCACATGGCAAAGTAAATACAAATGGATGAAAATTAAATTACAATACCAGAACATATATTATATATCATATATTTATTATATTACATTTCATTTTATATTTCCAGCATCAACATCAAACTCTTACTTGCATATAATGTTGTATGATACTTTCTTTGTGTTCTGACAAATGATGCTTTCCTGGAGATCAGAGGGCATGGCTAGCTACTAGACAGTGGTGGCATACAACTTGAATTCCAACCCTTGAAAGGAGGAAGCTGGGAAATTAGAAGTTAAAGGGCACCATCAGTTACACAAAGTTGAACCAGTCTAAAGGAGAAAAAAGAGTCAGGAAGTAGCAATGAATGCCTGTAATTCCAGCACTAGGGAAGTGGTGACAGGAGTATCAATTGAGTGGAGAATATTTTGGTCACCCATTTGGTCATGGGATTAAAAGAGTTAAGAAGAAGCCGCTGCTCTGCTTTTCTGACCTTTCAGCTTTCACCCTAATGTCTGTCTATGGGTTTTTATTTAATAAGACAATTAGATCACACTTCAATATAGTATTGCTTCTCTCTTAGGCATAGAAAGACTCATTGCTAATAAACAAAGAAGCATCCAACTCTGAATATGAAATCTGTTCTAAAGTAGAATCAAACGTATACCATAAAACCCTTCAAAGTTTGAAATAGCAGCAATGAGCAAGTGACGTTTGGTCAAAAATTAAGCTGAGGTTATGAGACAAGAGGGAAAAAGAGTAGCAGCTATAAGAAAGGCCTTTTGGAGAGACCTTGAGATCAAGCTATTTATGAAAAAAATCACAATATTAATGGGTTTTTTTTCCTGATTTCATCAACTAAAATTTTATCAATGAATTTGGTAATTTTCTGTCTTCTTTGATGATAGAGATTATTAAGTATTTATAACAAATTTACATCTCATTTATCTATCTTGGGAAACAAACTATCTTTAAAAGATTTTTATACAATGTGAATCTATTCCTTAATTAAGTTTTTAAATGCCAGTACTCAAGACTAATTCTACTTAATTACTCATTAGCATAAAATTTTTTGAACTTAATTTAAAAGATATAATATGTGCTATTGTCTAAATCCATATATATATGTATATATATGCTAAAATAATCTGTTTTATGCTGATCATTATTTCTTAAGTATCATATCACTATTAAGTTGATTTCTAATACTTGATGGCATATTGTAAAATCATTTACTTGATTCTCATTTTGGAAAATGAATGGGAGATTAAAATTCTAATTAGAACATTAGCAAATAGAAGCTTGGAAACAATAAATGCATTTTCTTAAAGACTAAGATCATTTCTTGACAGTTACAGATGTGACGCACCATGCCTGCCAATGTCTTTTGTAGCCATTGTCTAACTATCATGTGTCATGTTTGATCTTTGGGACAAGACTTTTTTTCTATTTCCCCTTCTGCTTTAGTTAAGCCTTAAACAAAGCCAATAGAAGTCTGAGAGATGGCTCAGTCAGTAAAGAGTTTCCTGTGTGAACTGAGTCCCTGAAAGTCATCTCTAAACCCTTATAACAGGTCCCACGATGCTATTGCATATCTAAAACAAGAGAAATTAATTTGACAACAATATGATGATCTAAAAAAAAGGTTTGGAAAGAGAGGGATAAATTACATAATTATATTATAATCCTAAAGGTAATTTTAAAAATTCCATGCAACACCACATATCCACTACCACTGCTATGGAAATGAAGAGTGAGGACTCTTTAGGCTGGTAGCTTAGGCAGTTCAGAGCAACCAGATACTCTTAAGCTCCAGCGTCAGGTTGAGACCACTTCTGGAAAAATATATACTCAACAAAACAAACAAGCAAATAAAAACCAACTGAAACTGAGTGAGAAAAACATTGGATGTCAGCCTTTGTCCCTGCATGGATGTACACACACACACACACACACACACACACACACACACACACACACAGATGCGCATGTACATGTTATAAACTTGACTCTCGCAATGTTCTCTATACACCAGCAAAGATGAGTATGTATACCAAATGATTCATTAAAAATGGGAAAGAAAGTGATTACTAAATTCACAATAAGTGTTATTTTATGACATAGATACTAAAAACACTTGTTCCTCAAATAGTCCCTCTATTAGTGATATTTATTCTCTATTACTTATGCATTCATATAGGCGGGTGGGGGAAAATGCATTTGCATAAGAAGCGACAACTTTTCAAATCTTTATCACTTTATAACCATGTGATTGTTATAAAAAGGATTGATTGATTTTATGTTAGTTTTATACATCTTTGAGGACTTATATAGGACTACTGTATTTCAATCATTTCTACCCTTTTGGCTGCCTCTTGCTGTTTCTGTGTCCTCAACCCCTTTTAATCCATGACTTCTTTGATAAATGTGTGTGCTTGCATGAGTGCCCCACTGCCCGTATGTATGTGTGTGTGTGTGTGTGTGTGTGTGTGTGTGTGTGTGTACATGTGTGAGTGTGTAACCTGCAGAATCCTTTTGTTGTTGTTCCTATGTCTAGGCACTTAGGACAGACCACTTAGAATTGAATAAGTTATCAAATGATCTTCTCCATGGGATCCCAGTTCTCCCTTCTGGAGCAGGCATTAATTTCCTATAGCTCTTCATCTAGGAATGAGGTCTTGTCATGTACATTAGAATGTCAGATGGTGATGTCACTGTGTAAGCTGTGTAGGTGACTGTTTTTGTCTTTTCTGTTTCTCCATCAGGATTTCTTTCTAAGACAGAGTTGAAATTAATAGAAGCAGGAGGGAAGCAGTAGAAAGGTTTGAGGGACTCTTATTTCTCCTGAACGTTGTAGCTGTACCTTCCATCTCAGTGTGAGCCTCCTCATTGACGTAGCTGCAGAAAACTATACAGCTGCCTCTGCTATTGAGAGGAGAGAGCAGTATTGGATTTACCTATTCTGAAACTCATGTGAGTTATGTGGAACATTTTAAATTCATTCTAGAAAACATAATACATGATCACAAATGTTAGTTTTCTCCTTTGTTTTTCTTATTTTAACTTAGACGATGACACATTTTTCATTGTTTTGTCTGTAGTTAGAGTAGCTTTGTCTATAGGAAAAATGATCTGATATTACTTTATCAGATGGAGTCAGTAATGTCTGGAATCTAGTCAGTGTTTCTATAACTTGCATGTGTTTTTGCGATTCTGCTGTAAGTATGAACCAAGGCTACAGAGGTACAAGCTGCTCCATCCACCTGTCTTAATTCATGCTATATTCTGGGACTGTATTAATGCTGGTGAACCTCACCCAGTTTTCCCATAATTAATGTAAATTTAGAGGCAATGAAAATGGATAATGTGTAGCTCAGGATTGCCCTGAAATTGTGATCCTCCTGCAGCAAACCCTACTGGCGTGTTCCACCACAACATCGGCACCTGTGTATACTTGACTGTGTAGCTTGGTCCTTCTGTGTGACTCCAACAGGAAGAGTGGGGTCTGTCTCTAACTCCTTTACAGGTTTTTGTGACCCTACTCCTCATACTAGGTCCCATTGGGCTTTATACATGGGGGGGGTAGTCTTATTGCTACTAGATATGCCATGCTATGTTGATATCCATGGAAGACCTGCCCTTTTCTGAGTAAAAATGGAGGAGGATTTGGATGGTGTGGAGAAAGACCTGAAGGAGAGGAGAGAGGAAATCTGTGACAGGTTGTAAAATTAATTAATTTTTTTTTTAAAAAATGAAAAACTTATTCTCAAAGCAACCCTCTGTGTTTGGCACAGATAATTTGTTATAATATTTATTAATTGTATAACATAAAGTAGTACCTTTACAATGGAGATAAAATCTTGCTAAAATCAAGATTAGTATTGTCAGTATTGAAATATTAGTATCTTATATTTTCTGATATGATATATTGAATGAATGTAATTTCTCTTCTTAACAAATCTGTACAATCAAAAGCTAATAGTGAGGCAATATCCACACAAATGTAATTAAAAGACACATACACAACAAACCAGTGCTGTTTTCATTTAGATCACATAAAAGCTTGATAATCATCTCATATTGGAAGAAATAAAGGAAATAAAACAACCTAGAAGCAATATGGAATTTTGGCTTATTATCCAAATGTGATGAAAGAAACTAGTAGAAAAAATTCTGAATTACTAATGTAGATTTGACTTAATAATGTCAGTAATTTACTGTCCCATGATTATATACATTGTTAGGATTTGGAGAAGTTAAATGGATGGAACCTCTTTGTGCTATATTTATAAATGTTTTGTGTCTGAAGTTATTTGCAATAAATTTGTTTGAAACAAGAAAAAATAAAATGGATGATGAGAGGTATAATATCTCTCTGAGACTTCCTCACCATACATTCCAATTGTCAAGCTCAACTTTTCATTTTGACTAGTGGTCCTCCCGATCAACACTGAATTAAGAAAAATTATAAACACAGGCCAAGAGAACTTTTATGAATCTTCTCAGCAAAGTGTAATATTGTGACATCTAATTTCTTAATGAGTGTTTCTTCCCACATCACTTAACACTGTTCTATCTTCTGATATTTTTCTCTAAATAGAAATGAGTCAAATATCTGATATCACAGAAGCTTAGAGTCACTGATCATATTGATTCAGGATTGTTTTTCTGATGTGAAATAGTGCTATGGTACCTTGGATATGGGACCCAAGTCGAAACATATAGTTGATTTTGTTTCATGTACACAACAATTATACATATCAGATTTTTGCTTATTTGTCTTAACAAAGCTGTAAATACACAGATATTTTGGCCATGGCCCATTATCACCTGAGGTCAAATGCAACATGTACTGTGTTGAAATACAAAATACCTTGAATTTTGGAGCAGTTTATAATTTAGAATTTAAGGTAAAGTAATTTAACTGTGCTTGCTAATATTGTCCAACAGAAATGTGGTGAGATTCAATCTGGGCTACACAATTCATGCACTCACTAACAAGAAAAAGTGAAAAATTTTATCTTCTACCCATTAAAAATGTGATTGAGACTCTTCTCATGATAAAGCTGTTTTATGTATGAAAGATTCAATTATAAGTATGGCTATAGTTTGTTGTTAGTCCACTGAACTCTCAGCATCCTAAACATCTGCATTATTCACTATTCATTAGCATATTAGTATATGACAGTAACATATTGATAAATATAAAATATTGATATATTAGTTAGAATAAAACATTAATTACAAGGTCTGTTTTCTCTAGATTTTATATTGTAAAGTTTAGCATATGAGATATATTCATGCAAGTTTTAGAAGCTTCTATTCAAATCCTAAAACCTATATTTCGTTTATTATCATAAATAACATTGGCACATATGTATATATAACATAAATAATATATATATCTGTGTATATTCCATGAATAACTTTTTTATATTAAATTATAGAGTGACTCAAAATACTCATTGTACCTAAATGTACTTTTGCAGCTATATTCTATCTATTTTTCAGTGATTCTGCTCTTTGGAATGATTGAGAAACTTCTTCACTGGGCAGTTAATCCTATTTATGATCTGAGTGACCAATTTGTGTGTTATATTACCTGCATAATATCCCCATTGTACATAATGTATTTTTGATTTAATAGCCATAATCTCACAAAAATGCTCTTTCTCAGTCAAATGTTTTCATGGACTTCAATATTTAGAGAGAATATTTCTGGCACTCCAGCCAATAATGATTCAAGGATACTATATTGGCTATAAAGTATCTTTTTCTCCTGTCAATAACATCTTCAGTTTATCAATATCCTTGTATTTATGTGAATTTTTGGCTGAGCCATGTGGAATACTTATGAGTAACTTTTCGGGTTACAGAATTTAAATTTTAAGTCCAGGACAGGATTATATATATATATATATGTGTGTGTGTGTGTGTGTGTGTGTGTGTGTGTGTGTGTGTGTGTATAACTTAATAATTAACACTTTCTTTAAAATCAATTCCATGTGTATTTTCAACAATAGCTTGCAATTGCAAGCAATGTTTTGGATTCAATGTAATATTCCCTTAAGTACTTTAAGTGTAATAATCTGAACTTTCCCCATTGACTGTCATAGTTAAGAGACTGAGTTGATTAAAGTATTAGACATCTGTACCTAAAAGTATTTCTAACACCAAAGACTTTCAGTTCATCTATCGGATATTGATTAACTCTTGATGTTAAATTAATAACAATGTTAATTGTCTTTCCATAACTTGGTACAAAGCAGATCAAGACTGTTAGGCCAAATGTTTATATATAAAATGCACATTTCTAGTAACCATAAAAAATTATTCCCATGAGTCTCAATTTATGCTTTACTGAAACTATTGACTGAATAATCAAGGATCATCAGAACAAAGGTAATTCAGTTTGGGTTTTCAGAATGATTTATAGTTTTTCTCATTTTTCCTTAGACACAATTTAAGTCTATAAAACTCTTAGGCATACTTGTAATGCATACAGATCTGTGGGTGTGTTAAACCAATGTTTTGAAATTATGACATCATGAAGTATATTATAGATTGTGATTTACATTATGAATTATTATTTCAAGAAGTACTAAGGCAAGTCTTACAGTCACCCTTTTTTTTTTCTCATGTCCCCTTGTACCTCCCTTTTCCCTCATTTTTTTAGACCACTTTCTAAAATTTATCAGAAATAGATTCTTATTTTATACCATACATCCTGGCCACAGTTTTCCATTCCTCCTCTCCTCGCAGTTTCCCACACATAGTCTCTTCACCAGATCTGCTCCTGATCTGTTTTCCCCCCAGAAAAGAACAGGTCTCCAAGAGAGGACAAAGAAACGGGAAAAAAAAAACAGACAATAAGACCAGGCAAATGTGTACATGAGATTTGGGTATCATTTTATTTGCTGGTGTAGCCTTGAATGGGTTTCTCATGTTGTAGTAAATAACTTTGAATTCATGAAAGCAGCCATAGTTAAACTCACTTATGGTGATATATTGTATATTTAATTTAAAAAAAAATAGTCTGGAATATCAGAGGACAGAAACACCTACAGAGCCAAGCCATGAAGGTCAGGGAATGGTGATCCACACCTTAATTCCATCTTTCTGGAGACAGAGATCTCTGTGAGTTCAAGACCTAATAGTCACGCAGTGGTAGCACATGTGAATACTCCCAGCACTTGAGAGGCAGAAGCAGGAGGATCTCTGTGAGTTTGAGGCCAGTCTGGTCTGCAAAGCAAGTTCCAGAACATCCAGGAAAAAATAACAGAAACAAAAATAAAAAGGCTAAAGAGATGGCTTTGTCATCTGATATTCCAGACTATTTTCATTAAAAATATAATATATCATCACACTCACTAGGTTAAAAAAAACCTACAAATACCATCAACGTAGATATGAGCTTTTTGAGGAAAATTAAATTTTCAGTGAAAGAGAGGAACGAAAGTGAGAGGTGCATGAGCATCCGAGATGATCAAAAGTCAGTATATTTGATATTAATATGACTAAATTTGTGATTGTTAGTTAGTAACAGATATCTAACATATGTACGACAGCCTCAAACTTAGTAAAACCCACGTTAAGGGACTTTGAGATAGGAAACATTCTGCATTTAAGCTATCTTGAAAACAAAGTGGATTATTCTTATGATAAAAAATTAAATAGGTTCACAGTTGATTCAGTTTATATTTAGAATTCTCAAAAACATTCTAGTGATAATACTTCCAAACATTTCTGACATAAACCAAATATTAATGTGTAAAACAGCTAAGAGGTGGCAATATGCTATGATACAGGTGTGGTTTTAAAATATTTCTTTATTAATCCATTTAAATACACATTTTTTTTAAAGAAAATGACTTTCTCCTATATCAAGATCGCTAATAAGAGTCTCAGGTTTTGTTTTTATTTTTTTATGTCTTTTCCAGAGCATAATAGAATCCAACTGCCTTCTTAAGATAAACTTGAGAAAAAGGAGACAATATTAATTATAAATGCTCAGTCAATAGCTCAGGCTTATTACTAACTGTCTCTTACAATGAAAATAAACCCATTTCTATTAATCTATGTATTGCAAGTGGCTCGTGGCTTTACCCATCTTCCAGTATGTCTTACTCCCTCTGTGTCTCCTGGAGACTCCATTGACTCTGTCCTTTTTTCTCCCAACATTCTCATTTGAATGTCCTGTTTCTGCTTCTGCTTGGCTACTGGCCAGTCAGTTCTTTATTAACCAATAAGAATAATATATTCACAGTATGCAGAAGGATTATTCTACAGAAATGGTTTATGAAGCAGCTTCCTCCCAAAAGTAAGTATTTAAGAGAAAAAAATTCCTACTTTTCTTGTAATATTCCTTCAAACTCATCTTTAGTACTTGACCCTGAAGGGAGAATAGCAGACACAAAGGTCCCTTTATTGGCCTATTGAAATTTCTCATCATTCCTTCTATCATCCTCTCCTTCAATTATTAATTTTCCACTTTAAATTCTGTCATGTTGAGATTTTCCTGACTCTTTGCTTTTTATCACTGCAGGCCCATTGTCTATCAAAAATTATCATTCTCCACTAATGCAATATAAAGTACCCTAAGAATACTGGGTAAGAAGATGGAACATTTGACTTGTCACAGTTTCTTGACACAAAATGCAAGAATTATTTGGTCCAGTGTTTAACGATACAATTCTTTGCATAGACATCAAGATTGTTACCAGATAAAAGGGCTTCTTCTTTGAATGCTAGCAGTGCCAGACTGAAAATGTGACAAATCTACAACCCTATGTTACATGACTTTAACATTCTCCTCTCAGCAACAAATTGAATCGCTAAAGAGAAAATCAGTGAACACAATCAAATAAGAGAATGTAATTGACACATGTAGAGTACTTCATCAAAAAGAATCATTAAAACAGATAAAACTCTAACAGGATGGAAAAGAAATGCAAGAGAAGACACGTAAATCAATGATGTGGATGCCAGAGGGAATGCCTTTGTAGATTCTACAGCCAATTAAAAGCACAAATAAAAT
Organism: Phyllotis vaccarum; assembly: GCA_033318265.1. Taxonomy (NCBI): domain Eukaryota; kingdom Metazoa; phylum Chordata; class Mammalia; order Rodentia; family Cricetidae; genus Phyllotis; species Phyllotis vaccarum. The sequence continues at coordinate 167,745,618 of JARWLC010000002.1, read as the reverse complement.
GGGGAAATCTCAGAAGGTCTTGCCCTCAGATGAAAAGCCCAGGCAATTAATGGCTGCTGCGGTGGAGACTCAGTCTTCTCTGTGGATGAGCACATTGAATTTATCCAATTCCACGATGTCAGTCCTGAACACACTGAATCAGTGTCTTTTTATAAATTTATACATAGTAATATCACTTAAAGAATAAGACTCCGTGGATTAGAGAAGGAGTTTGGAGGAGACTCACAAAAGGATTTGGGGAGAGGTTGGGCAGAATGATGAAAACACAGCACTTATGTTAAAAAACAAAACAAAACAAAACAAAACAAAACAAAACAAAACAAAACAAAAAACCCCAATAATTTAAAAGTACTAAAATGACAGTGGAAAACATTGTCTGCAAAAATCCATGTTCACTTTTCTAGGTTGTGTATTGATTGTGTTTTTGCACCAGATGACACTCTTAGTTTTGTAAACTTAAGTAAATCTTCAGATAGCATTTTTCCTTACATTCTTCCTTTCTTTCTTGCCTGAACAAGGTTGTTGACTTTCTTGGATTTTGGGTGGAATATACTATTTTTTCATTTCTATAAAGATACAGATTCTGGGTTTATGCATCAAAATTTACTGTTTTTACATTTATGTATTCTGTTGCCATGTATTATCAAATTATAGTTAGTCCTAATAACTAAAGTAGACTTTGTGATAAATGCAAATAAATTGCTGACATCTCCACTAAAATAAATCTCATTGCAAACTAGGGATCACTTAAAATAAGACACGAAACAAAGCCTAAAGAGGTTTGGTGTTTATACAAATTTAATTTACCTTTAAAGGTTCAGGTTTAGACCTTTGCACTTGAAATTTCAGAAAACAACACAATTTCCACTCAAAATGTGCTTAAAAGTTGCCTTTTAAGTGATGAAATAGGCTGTGTTCTTCTCAAATAGGCTAAATAGTGCTAAAGTCTGTAACTGTTTTATAACATGGATCTATGAAACAAAGAACGTTTCTAAAACAGACTTAATTGTGATTCCACTTTCATATTTTTACATTTCACATGTCAACAACAATTGTATAAGTTTAGGGGATCTATGCATTGTTTCAGTAAACCAGATGGTTATTTAAGTCAAAGTACGCTTATCTTACAAAATACTTAGATTATTGACGATGAAAATATTTAAATGCATTTCTTCTAGATTTTCTGAAAAATATGACAGACTATTATTTGGACATTATTTAAAATGACCTCTGTCATAAAATGAGCATTTGGTTTGAGTACTGTAAAACTGGGTATGTGATACCTATTCTGGAGATCATAGTAATAGTTCCTAAGGATAAGGATAATGGTCAAATTTTCTGGAGAAATATTACTAGAATTAGAACACATTGAGTAACAAAGTCAGCCTAAAAATATCTTGAATGTTGGACTGTTCGTGTATTATCCCTATGCCCTTTAATGTGCCTTCTACTCTTCTAATGCTTCCATAGACCTAAGACAGAAATATAAATTTGAGGGAGTTCAAGAGAAAATTAAATTTGAACATATATATATATATATATGAGAGAAAGAGAGAAGGAGAGAAAGAAAGACAATGTATGTATTATAAGACAGTAATATTAAACAGTCTGGGGTTGCAAAAACTGTAATTGAAATACCAAGTAAACAATTAGATACTTAATCTGAGTTTTCATACAAAGTTTGTTTTGTTACCACAACACAAATAACTATTAAAACACAAGTAAGCATTGCACTACCAAAAGAGAACTTGCTTTAGAATAGAATATTGCAGTAGTTAGTTTTTAGAGGCCTCCATTACTTATGGGCTGAGCCTAATGGGTATGACTATGCAAGATAATAATTAGGAATAGTGAAGCCACAGTGCTGTGGAATAGACTTTCTGTATGCTGTCAACATGTGATGCCAGCAGTGGTTAATAAAAAAAGCTGATATGGCAGAGGTAGGAAGAGAAAGGTGGGGTAAGATCATATGTTGTAAGTTTTCTGGGGAGTAAGATGTAGTGGAATACACAGGTAAACTATCAGACATGTAGCAATACATAGATTAATAGAAATGGTTTAAGTAGAGATGAAAGATCTAGTTGGTAATGAGCATGATCCATAGACCAACAAGATTGTAAATGATATAAGCCTCTGAGTAATTATTTTATAAGCAGCTGCATGGCAGAGGGACCAGGCAGGACCAAGAAACTTCAGGCTATACTGTAATAAGAAGGTTGTGTATTTATCCTTTTTGCAAACTTCAACTTCTACTTTACTGTAAACCAAATTATCCTTAGAAACAAGTTTCCAAGGGTAAGAATTCCTTGGCATTGAGTAGAAACTTCTCATAATTTTTAGTCTGAGTCTTACATAGTAGTAATTCAACCATAATCTGTAGATTCCAACTGATACAGTTTTGTCCAACTCAGGAAAATAGAAATATGCTCCATTCCTTAATAGGATAATGACAGGAGTATTAGCTTCCTTAATTAATATCACACAGTTAAAATAATTAGATTTTTAAGGCCAAAAGTGTTGTTAAAATGAAATTGTTAAAAATCAGTGACCTTAGCAAAATTAAATGTTTCAAGCTAAAACCTTGTATACCATTTTGTAGTTGTGCTTGAAAGACATAAGTAGAGACAGAATAGTGTAAAGGTGACACTGAAATTCAACGACTCATCTGCTGGAGTATGAGAACTGTGAAAAACTAGGGAAGGAAATGCTCAACATTTTAGACCACGACAATAAATAATTCATCCTTGAACCTCTGAAATACATAGAAGGAAATCAATAAACAGGAATTACTTAAGCTACAAGTATGGAAAATAAAGCTCTTATTTTATTTGGAATGACTACATGTTTTCTCATATCCAAATGCATTTATCTCTGTCTTCCATGAGTGTGGATTACATTCATCAAACTGAAGCTGGATTGCGAAGCAGAGCCACAGCACAAACACCAGGTGGTGACCGAGTTAAGCTCAGTGTTTCACACAACAGTTGACTGACATTTTAAAAAATCTATGTGTGCTTATATCTGTTTCTTTTTAAGTGATTACAAATATGTACTACCTTTTTATATATAGAACAGTAGAATCTAAGAAGTGTTAGCAACAGCCAAAATGCATGGGCAAGATGCAAGGACCAGTAGTCTTATAAACTGGAACCTATGCTATTTGTGTGTTTTATATACATCTCATTGATTATATAAAGGAAAAGTATTTATGGTCTATTAAAATACGATCATTTATGGTAGCTATATTATACACAGTATAATTCATTTAAAATCATGATGATAAGCCTGAGAATCCAGAACTTACTAAGAATGTGAAAAAAAATGTGAGTTTGATCTATAGCACAGAAAGAAATAAATTACTTAAGAAAAAATCAAAATAAATAAATACATAGTTGTAGGCCTGGGGGTGTTTTAAACAATGCTAAGCATGAAAGGTATATAGAGTACCGGGACCTGAGGGTTATATAACAAGAAAGCTTTGCCTTTTGTGAAACAGTTATAAATATTTCCTAAATTAAAAGAACAAAGTTATATAATCTTGTGAATATATTTTTATCAAATATCATTTGTAAATGTGCATGCATGTTGGACACCACTTACATGGTATATATTTCATGCCCCTGTGCTCTGTCTCACATTTCTCAATTACTTACTCATTGGATTATTTTTATGTTTTGACTGTAACTTATTTACTCCATCTATTATACTTAATTATTATTTCTGAGATGGTCATTTATTAGTGATGTCCACTAGTCACATATCATCAGTAAAATAAACCAGAAATGAAGTTTTTTATTCTTTTAGTCACAAAGCCTTACACTGTTAAGAATCAAGGATGAATCATTTTTAATTAAAGAATGCAAGGAGAGATAACCATAAGGCTTAGATCAAAGCTACGTTCATAAAACTAAAGTGATCTAGATTAAAGATTTAACTACTTCCCTGTCTTCTTTAGCAATGGCAATCTCTTCTAGCTTATGTGTATCTTGGAAAGGAGAATATTTTCTCAGTTATGTGGTTCATATTTTCTTATTTCTATCTGGGTTTTGACATAATAATAAAGCATCTCGTTACTGCTCCTCCATCCTCACACAGTCGTCTCTTATGCTTTGGGTTTATTAGCGTTTCCCTCTGTTTGGTAGGATAAATATACATTTTAAAATGCTGAGATTGCTACTGCTGGGCAGGTGACACCTTTCTAGACTGCTTCCTTAAATAACTTTCAAGTTTTAGGTTGAAATGTTTGTCATTTGATTAACCTGCAAGTGGACTAACCACGCTGTCCTGAACACAGGATATACCAACCTGGAAGTTTAGGAAGTGAGTTATCGGGTCACCATCTAAAAAAGTTATTTTGAGTGTGTCTGGTACCAATCTGTCCACTTTTCAAAAATGAGAAAAATATTATATCAGGAAAAGCTTCTAAAATCTCTACTCCTGACAAACAGAAAAATTAATGTGTATACACATGCGCACACACACACACACACACACACACACACACAGAGAGAGAGAGAGAGAGAGAGAGAGAGAGAGAGCGAGAGAGAGAGAGAGAGACTGAGATTTTTCTATTAGCCAGAACAAATGAAGTTTGAGAGTTTCTTAGAACATAAAATAGATAGGATAAAGCATTGTAAAGCAATATGTTCTCACTTGCACAATGAATAAGGCAATAAAAAGATAAATTTCTGTAACATGTATGGGCTTCTAGGAAGTTTAGATATCAGCTCAGCTCCAGTCACCATGGTGAGCCTTCCCATTCCTTGAGAACATTGTTAACCAACATTCTCTGCCAATCATTTCAAGATTTTCCAGGACAACCTGATAAACGTTATTATTTTCGGAATTAAAATTATAATTATGTACTTGACTTATAGAGGCATACATTAATAGATGCCTCAAAAACTACCCCATATTATAGAGAGACCTCTTAAAATCTAGATGCGATCTTATTATGGGAAACTGGGACATATGTAGGCCATCAAACTGTCTTGATATGCATTCCTTGATGTTTTTCAAAGTTTGTATAATGAGACTTACTCCAGTGAAGAAGGAAGATATAGATTTTAAAAGTAAGAGTACAACCAATTCACAAAGTTAGTTAAATAAAACACCCCGGTTTGTGTCCGGCCACCATTTTTCTTTTGAGAAATTAATGCTTCTACCATAGATAATGTTTTTGACTCTTCTGGAGAAGTTTGCTTTCTAAGAGCTTACTGGCAAAGATATTTAGAAACAGCTACATTAATGAGAGAACCAACTGCTGTTGGGTTGTTAATGCTGCTCATTTCCATACAATTACCATTATGTATCAGACCTGATTGACAACAATAATTAGAGAAAAGAGATTTTAAAATTACAGATGCCATTATTACTGCAATGCTGCTGGCCTTGGGAGGAGCACTTTCACTTACTCAGACTGATGCCACACCTAAGACCTTAAATCAAATAGCCTCTCAGTCTACAGAGGCATTGCATGCCCAAGAAGTCAATAATCAGCACCTCCATCAGGCCACACATATATTGCAAAAGCAGATTGATCGTATGGCTGAAGAATGGGCATCGGTGAGAGATATGTCTTTATTAGCCTGTGATCCTAGATACCAGGAAATTTGTCTCATCCCATATAGAGTCTCCAATATTTTATTGGAGAAAAGTTGACTAGCACCATATATAAAAAGGACCTGCTCAGGTAAGTCCTTAATTATTCCATCTTTCTTTGAGAACAAATCCATCAATTAAATGTAACCAAGATACCAGTCAAAACCTAGAATCTCATTTTCTAAATAATGTATAGAACAATCTTAAATAGATATTTGACCCCTCCTAGATTCTTACATATACTTTGTTGGGCAGAGGGATGCTTTTAATTCTTCTGTTGTTTAAGTGTCTCCGATAGCATTTTCTCCAGCAAAGAGAAGCCACTAAGGCTACTTCAGGGTTTAATGGCTCTCAGGCATCCAGAGCAAAGTCCTCCTGATGTAGGATATCTTTTGGTATGTTGTGAATATCATTCATTAATTGAAAAAACTGTCTTGTCTTAGAAGTAGGTGTGGAAATGGAGCTTAGATAGAAAGAGGGAGGAGTCCAGAGAGACGTGATCCAGCAGCCCAAGAAGCAAGATGTAAAGAAATAGGTAAATCACAGGCCATGTGGCAAGACATATTAATGGAAATGGGTTGAGTTAAGATGCAAGAGTTAGCAAGCAATATGTCTGAGCCATAGGCCAAGCAGAACATAATTAATATAAGCATCTGAGTCAATTGGGGGAGGGGGGGCTAAACAGCAGCTAACAGGTCTGGACCTTGGGACTAGACTGGGCCAGAAACTTCATATTACATTTTCCTAAAGAGGTAATGCATTCATGATTTACTAAAATTTAAAAGGCTACTGCCTATGCCTGCCACCCAGACTACTCTCCAGGTATGGTACTACTCAAAGACTGTTGTTTCCAGGGACAGGTAAGAACTTGTTTGGCAAAGCCAGCCTAAGATAGGTACAATCCAAAACACTTAGCCCTCCTGAGGTGGGGTCAACAAGGTCAGGACAAAGCACCCTGGCTCCCACTGAGCATGTCCCATTAAAAATAAGTAGATGGATATGTAAAATGTATGAGCTTCTAAGAGCCCTAGAGATCAGCCCAGCTTCTGGCAGTGCAAACTAGTGATAACTAGTGCCTTAAAACAATGTGCTCTGAAGCACTTCTTAATAAGCTAACCTGTGGTCTGCCTTGGGTCTTGAAGAGGGCAGAGTCCAGATACAACATTCCTAAACTAGCAAGAGCCCACTGTCTGAAGCCACAGATAACAACAAATCAAAACCCATTTCCATGGCTATGGGGAAGTTCTTGGATAAAAGCATTTAAGGTTTTCACCCCATAATAGAATTAAATTTGCCTGTTCCCAGATGCTGCCCTGTTGCTTCTGTGCCATGTTGACTTCCTCCCATAAGGGGAAAAGCAGGACCCTGAGCATAGAGGCAAACCTGTCTGTTGACCCCAAACCAGGCATGCCCAACAAAAATCAAATCAGAAGGTGGAACTTTGATATCCAAGCCAGTGTGGAGCACAAAATGGAAAGAAAGTGATCAATATTTATAAAATGTCTAGTAATAATATGAAGAATGGTGACATGATTTTTGTAATGATGAGTGTGGTTAAGAGAACATATGTTAGGTATAAATTTTCAAAACACATAAGCCATGATACCTATGTGAGGAGATGAAAGGTAAAAGAACTTCTCATGGTAGTCCATTGAGATGATATAAAAATATAAAACGCAACTGTAAGGATGAAAAAAAAATTAAGTGTTTGCTAATTATTATATCTCAGCACTAGATATATCAGGGAATCAGACATCTTTTACATTAGACTCAAAATACATAAAAAGCCACACATAATAACATGATTAAAATCCAATTTTGTGAGAAACACCACTATGAAAAAGTTATCACATTACACAAAGTAATTAATTATAAAAATGTTAGTCATGATACAATCAGATACATCACACAGCTTTAGAATACCTCTGATACAATTACATGTGACTGGCAGTTATTTCCAAATGTCCCATTTTGTATATAAAAGGTAAATCATTATTATCTTAAAAAATCTCTCTATAGTTTATCCCATAGAAATAAAATGTCTATGTTATCACTTACAAACACACTTTCCAATATAAAAACCTTGGGAATATAAATCTGTAGGCAAAAGTTAGTTTGCTAATTAAAACTTTATTGTTATGGTTTATTAAAATCCAGGGGGGAAAATCTTTTGAAAACATGGAACTTTCTGAATACTGACAATAAGATAATAATGAAGTCTCCAGAAATTGCTACAAGTTGAGTGGCTAAAAATAAAATCAAATAACATAGCAAGCCTGAGCTTTGAGCCTTTAACTTTCATATATAGCATAAGGATTTGTATTTTATTATTTGGTTTTACTGTGGAGGCAAAAGTTTAAATAACCTATGGCTTTCATTGCAAAACAAATTCCTCCTGTCTGCAAACAAATAATTTAAAAAGAATTTATTACAAATCGATGAAGCAACATCCCTGTGGTTTATTCCACTTGCTACAAGACTTTAAAGTACTAAAGAATGGGTGCGAATTTATTACTTCACATTAAATCCTTAGCAGACCATGTTAATTGGATGTCAACCTTTGTTTCTTACTCACATGCTTACTGAGATTAAGGACTATGTGATTTAAGAACACTCTAAATAATATGTGGAATATTTATAATAATACTAACATACATAAAAATGGGTTTTTATTAAAACACATATTCACAATGCAATAAAGAATCATTCATCTTTAAAGAACAATATAATAATGTATATTGTTAAATTGAATATTTAAAATTTTAATTGTGAAGATCTACAAATATGTCAATGAACAATGTTTGGAAAGGTACTCTAAAAATATTTCATAATGGTATATGACATCACAGGCCTCTTCATAGTGGATTAAGAAAATAGAAGTGATGAATAGTAAAACATAGTACTACATTTAAACACATAATAGAAAAAAAGTCTGTTCAATTGAGACATCTCAAAGTCTGTCGCATCCACTGCATTACATTAATATTTTATTTTCTTATTCTTTTTGTCCTACAAATGTCATGTAATTTTTAGGTAGCCATATTGCATAGGTATCAAAATTTATTCCACATTTTCAATGCCTATTTATGCAAATTAAATGAAGAATTTGAAACAGTAGAAAACATTTTGATGTCATTTTTATGCCTTCTAGATTGCAGCACTGGCTAAAACATCAAAGAGACCAATTTTTTAAATTTACTCTAAACCTGTGAAGTAGGCAGAAAGTAGACAACAATGAAGAGAAGAAGTGGTTACAAACTGGAGAATGAGCTTTGTGATGTCATTAAAATTTATATTTGCTTCCAAAGCTCACAAAATGCAGAGAACAGAAAGTTTTCCCCAAGGAAAGGTAACCAGTTAGCTACCCAGTTATCAAAGGGTTAGTCCAGAAATCATATGAGAAACATAAATATAGAATAGGTAATAATTCAAAATATGTGATTATAAGTGTGTACACATGCATGTGTGTGTATGTATGACGTGTGAATGTTATGTATGAAAAATTAAAGGAAAGATGCCATGAATTTGTTAGAGAGCAGGAGGGGCTGGTGAAGTGAGGAAAACTGTGGTGGTATGTGCAATAAAAGTATTCTAAAATATCAGAGGACAAAGCCAAGTCATGAAGGTCAGGAAATGGTGACTCACATCTTTAATCCCAAACATTCAAGGCTGCCATTCAGCATAAATTCATCGTGTGGTTATCATGTGACTATTATCTGTCTGTAATAACATAATCTAAGTTGGACTTGGGATATATTTATTCCTTTAGCTCTACTGCATTGTTCTATGATTTTTTTTTTTGCTTAATCCTTTCAATGATATTATAATTTCAAAAGTAAGCCTATCATGAAAAAGGGTTATTGAAATATAAGCATTCAAACTGACTCTACAGAACAGAATAGCTTGATGAAGTGCTCAAATTTCCACCAGGATCAGACACAGAATTTAGACTTCATTACAAACCTAGGATTCACTAGTATTTTCTTCTAGTCACTAGCTTTGCATGTCCAAAAAATAATCATAGCCTATATTTTATTTATTATTTGTTATGATTTTATTATTTATTTATATAAAATATATTTAAATACTTCTTATTATGTAAATATCAAGTGAATAAACAATTATTTGCTTCCATATGTTTATGGTCAATAAATATTTTTGTGTATATGTATGCGCATGTGATTAAATATACCTCTGTTAATTCATACATGGGTACATCACTCTGTATGATATATGCATTGGTGAAAGTGCAGTACTGAAGTCTCCTACTAGTTTTTTTTAGTGTAGATCATCTCCTGTTTTCTGTCAGGTAACATTTGCCTTGTGAGTTTAGGAAAACTCAAACCTGATGGATATACTTAGTACTGAAATTTCTTCTTTAAACAAATAAACAATTTAAATGAATTTATGCATGTGTGGATTACATGCATGATAAGTACTGCTGGGGCCAGATGAGAGCTTGGTTCTACTGTGAATGGAGTTACCATGGGTTGTGAGCTACCATTTGTGTTCTGGGAATAAACTCTTGGTCCTCTGGAAGAGTAACTAGTGTTCTTAACACTAGTTAAGATTCTCTCTAGCTCCCGTACTATTATCTTAACGGAATGTTCCCCTGATGACCACATAGTTACTTTCAACTCACTAATTAGCTTTGGTCTTATGACCTCTTTGTAAGTTGTCAAAAGAGCAACTTCAGTTTGCTTCATGTTTAATTTGTTTCCTGTGCCACATTTTACTCTAACTTAGTGTCTACTATTGAGAGTGAAATGTGGTTTTTAGAGACACCAAAAAGGTGGACCCTGTTAAAATAATCTTGTCTGCTAATCTATGTTTTGAGAGTTGAGACAATTGATATTCAATCCTAGTATTGAAAAATGCCAACAGATTCCTACCATATTGTTAATATCCAGCACTTATTTCTCAGTTCTCTTTTGCTTAATCACTGACATAACATTGTAAGTGATTATAAAGTCTTGTTTCATAACTTCCTCTTCTTCTATCTACATTTTTCTTCTCATATTTTCTATAGCTGGTAGCTTGATACAAAAATAAATCATCTAACCTTTATTTTTTGGAATCTTTCTTTCTCTTTTAATTACATAATATAGTTTTGTAAAGTATAAAATTCTTGGCTGGCATAAAACTTATTGTATATTATTTCAAGCTCTTCTGGCTTTTGATATCTATGGTGGAAAAGGAAAACATATTTAAAAGTGTTATTTTGTTAAGCTTGCTAATATCTGTAACTTACACTCAGAATATTAAGAATAGAGGAAGGAGAAAAAACCAGTTAAAGGCACAGAAAATGTTTTTTTTTAACAAAATTAGAGAATTTTTTTTTAAATAAGGAAGGAGATGCTTATCAAGGCGCAAGAAGCACACAGTACACCAAACAGACTGAAACATAAAGTAAATTTCCCACTAAAACACAAATAAGTGTATCTTCTCAGTAGCTCATAATACACTTTCAAAAACTGATTATATACTCAGTCACAAAGCAAGTCTCAACAGAAGTAGAATATTGAAATAACCCATCCTATCTGACAGCTATAGATTAAAGCTGGATATAAACAAAAACTGAAAGCTACAAACTTATAAAAATCAAGCAACTCATTATTGAATTAAAAATGAGTCATTACTGAAATCAAAGACTTTATAGAGTAGAATGAAAATGAATATACAACATACCAAAATATTGTTGGACACAATGAATGTGACTCAAAGGTAAGTTCATAGCACTCAGTGCTTGCATAAAGCAATGGGAGGAATATCTATCATAGTGACCACTTCATAGCACATTTAAAAGCTTTAGAACAAAAAGAAGAAATCACACCCCAAAACAGTAGATGACAAGAAATAGTCAAGCCCAGAACAGACACCAATAATATATAAACAAACAAAACTAAACCAAGAATTCATGAAGCAAAGAAAGAGTTCCTTCTTAGAGAAAACAATAAGATTAACAAATCTTTATACAATTAACTAAAGGTCAGAAAAAGGATACTCAAGTCAACAAAATTAGAGATAAAGGAGATAAAACCACCCACATTATGCAAATCATGAGGACATACTTTAAAAATGTGCATTTAAATAAATTGGAAAATCTAAAAGAAAAGAATAAATTTTTTGACACATACCTCTTCACAAAGTTAAATCAAGAGCAGATGAGAAAGTTAGTCATCAGACCAACAATCCTTAGCCAAACAGGACCAGGTATCAGATATCTTTCACCCAAAAGAGAAAAGATAAAACAAACAAACAAACAACAACAACAACAAAAACTCTTCAAGGCCAGAATGTTTTCGCTCTGAATTCTAAAAGACTTTCAAAGACTATTTAATGCCAACATGCATCAATTTATTCCTCAAAGTAGAATCAGAAAGCACATCCATCCTCCAATTTATTTAATGAGGCCACAGTCACCCTGATAGGTAAGCTACAAAATATCCAATAAAAAGAGATTACAGACCAATTTCCTTTATAATTATAGGTGCTTAAGTGAGTTCAAGAATAAATCAATAAAATACCATTCACTCAGTGATTCAGAGAAGGTTTAACAAACCAACTGTAGGGCATGATGTATAAACAAACTGAAAAACAAAAAACACTCATCAAGTTCTGTGACACACTCCAACACCCTTCATGATAAATGTCCCAGAAATATCAGGAACACAAGGGACAAATGTCAACATGATAAAGGCAGTTTATAGCAAGACCACAGTCAACATCAAACTAAAACAGAGAGAAACTCAAGGCAATTCCACTAAAATCAGGCACAAGACGAGGCCGTCCTCTCTCTCCAAACCTACTCAATATGATACTTAAAGTTTTAACTAGCGCAAAAATACAAAATGAAACCAATGGGGATAACAATTGGAAAGGAAAGTGTTAACATATCGTCATTTGCATATAATATGATGATAGTTATTAAGTGACTCTAAAAATTCCACCAGCAAACTCATGCCACTGTAACTTATATTTATCCATGTAGCTGCATGAAGAATCAGCTCACAAAATTAGTAACCTTCCAGTATTTACAGGGCAAATTGACTGCAAAGGAAATCATAGAAACAACACCCTTCATTATCAGCCTCAAAAATATTAATCTTGGAATAACCTTTATCAAGTGAGAGACTTAAAGGATGAAAATCTTAAAGAACGAAACCTAGGAAGGAATCAGAAGATGAAAGAACTCTTGTGCTCATGGATTAGTAGGATGAACAAAGTGGAAATGGATATTATACTAAAAGCAGTCTACAGATTCAATCAAAATCTGAGTCCAATACTTTGCTCATGTCAATAATACAACTTTTCATGTGGGAACACACAAAATCCCAGGATAGTTTAAACATGCTGAATTACCTGTGGTCCGGGTTCCCACCTGGGGTGTGCTGTAGCCTGAGAGCCATTCTACAGCCGAGGTGATGGCAGTTTGAGTGGCCTGAGATGCCAACTGTGATCATGGTGGCATCTAGACTGGGCTGCTTCTGCAGACCATGTCTGGGTCTGCAGTTCAATAGCAATTGGTGTCTGTGATTATGACCATGGCCTATGTCTCAAATAAGGGCCACAGGGACACCTGAGTTTTGTGTAACCACATGAGGTCATCCATGTTGGTGACTGACAACCATGCTGCGGCTGGAGTCATTATGATTTGGATCACCTACACTACCACCAGTGATCATAGTGTCAACCTGGCCTGACTTGCTACCAGGGGTCATGTCTGCAATCTGTGGCCCTACTACATCCAGGGTCTGCATCAATTTCAATGCCTCCCATTGCCACTGAAGGCTAACACCTGAAGCCATTTGTGGGTCTGTGACCCCTGATGTAGCCAGTGTCTTTGTTGAACTCAGTAGCACCTGTTACCATAGAGGGCTAGAAACTTCCCAGAGTCTGAACTGCCACTTGGGACCAAGAAGAAGCTCAGGGACCACATTAATGCTGAGTCCATCTAAATTTGAGAAGCCTGCACTGCCACCTGGGGCCATTGTGACAACTGGTCCCAAGCTGTTTCTCCTTACCACATCTGGGTCTGTGGTGGTGGTCTGTCAGTAGTTGGGATTTGTGTGAATGTTGTTCTTCTTACCACAGGGGCCCAAGCATATCAATTTTTGAACCATGTTCTGCTGAGCCTAAACAGAAAATCTGACCCTGAACCACCTTGGTCCTGGGATAATGTACCATGAAGAGCCAAGTAAGGAAAAGTTGTCTTCAATCCCACACTTGAAGAAGCTCACCAAGGGACCTCAGAGAGCTTCCCTGTTCCTCACCTGAGAACAATAGTTTCAACAGCCTGATCAACTCAGTTGACACCTAATCTATGAGCTTCTAGAGTGTGCACAGATTCCTGTGGAACCATGGACACAGGAGTTCCATGACTTAGGACAACAGCAGGATATCAGAAGGGATTATGGGCGGGAGTAGCGTTTTTATAGTGTGTCAAAGTCAGAGGTCTTGAATCTGACTTAGAACTCATTAAAAAATGAACATCAGCAAGTGAAGCTGTTTGGGTAAAAGGATACATACTGGATGATACACTGAAGCTCCTAATGCCATCAAGATGAAAGGGGGGAGGGTGAAAGAGCTAAGTATTTTTCTCTTTCTTTCTTACTTACTTTCTTTTCTTCCTTCCTTCTTTATTCTTTATATTGTTTATTTTTTTAATTTCTTTTCAGCTTTCCTTTGTGGAGGGTACGACAAGAGAGTAGGGAAGATACAGAGTGACTGGGTGATAAGTGGATTGGGGTGCATAATGTGAAATTTCCAAAGAATCAATTAAAAGAAAACACACACACACACACATACACACACACACACACACACACACACACACACACACACACACACACACACAAACAACAATGACAAACAAGGATTCCCTCACACAGAGAAATATGCTGTAGTGCATCTCCTCTAAGAGTTACCTATTGTCTCTTGTTCTCTTATATTATGAACTCTTGGAAACATGACTGTATAGTCATAGTAGATTAACTGACAATTGGCTGGACTATCTGCTAAATGGAGTGACTTCACCAAACAAATGACAATTTGGTAGACTCGAGGAATGATAGGAAGAAAAATTATGGGGACATTGCAAAGAGAGGGGATTCAGAGTCTTACTTTAAAGTCTTTCTGAAGACTTTCAGCTGCTGAGACTCAAGATAGCCTACAAAGAGACAATATTCCTGTTATATATAAATATTTTCAAGTCAGAATGTTAAAATACAATGAACTACAAGGCCCGAGTGTGTATCTTACCTTGATTACTGCCTTACTTTCTCCCCAGGCATTTTGTAGGATTCTCACAGGATATTAATGTCTGTAAACATTGAAAATGTCCAAAACACCCACAGATCCTTGAGCTCTACAACCTCAATAACGTACAGGGGGACACGACTCTGGAGATCCAAGGAATTTGAGGCTGGGTTACCATCTTTCTAAAATGCCTGCTTCTCAGGCTTTGGGGTCTCCAGATGTCCCACTACCCTGATTTTAAATTGTGCCACAAAGCTATAGCAATACAATTAAAATAGTATGGGCAAAATTACAGACACTTTGATGATTGGAATAGAGTCTAAGACCAAGAAGTAAATTCACACCTATGGACATCTGATTTTCGATAAAGAATCCAGAAACACACTGGAAGAAAAGATAGCATCTTCAACAAATGGTGCCGTACCAAGTGGATGACTGCCTGTCAAAAGATCCAAATAGATCCCTACTTATCTCGCTTCATAAAACTCAACTACAAATGATTCAAATACCTTATAACATCACCACATCACTGAAGATGACAGAATTAAAAATGATGAGAATCTTGAGTCATTGGCACAGGAAACAAATTCTGAACAGAACAGCATTAGCACAGGCACTAAGATTAACAATTACTAAATGGGACATCATGCCATTGAGAAAGTTCTGTATGTCAAAGGACACCATTATGTAAGTAAAGTGATAAAATATGCATTGAGACTATTTGAAAAGAGAGCTAATATTCAAAACATAAAGAATTAAAAAAAACTAGATAGATATCAAGAAAATAAATAATCCAGTTTTAAAAATGAGGTATAGTTGGAAGCAATGAACCATCAAGAGGAATTCCAGATGACTAAGAAGCACTTAATGAAATATTCAACATTAAGTCATCAGGAAAATTCAAATATGAAAAACCTTGAAATTTCATATCACACCCATCAGAATGTCTAAAATCAATAAAACAAATGACCACTCCCCCTTACCCCCACTATCTCTGGCCTCTGAGTTCCCAATTTACTCAGAGGATCTTATCAACTTTCCCACAAAGGTGTCTGGCTCCATGGCCATCTCTCTTATGATGTATCCCTAGTGCATAAATTAACATTTTGGAACCCATTCCCTATGGAGAGTTTTATTGCTAAGATAAGATACTGGGGGGGGGGGGCGACTTTGTCCTGCTTCAACTTGATGTGCCAAACTTTGTTGACTCCCCATGAAAGTCTGAGGAGTGGATAGAGCTGGGGTGAAAGGAAGGTTGTGGGGAGTAAGTGGGAAGAGGAGGGGAGAGAGGGAGAACTGTGGTTGGTATGTAAAATGAACAAAATACTTGTAAATAAAAAATTAAAACCAACAACAAATGACTACTCATGCTAGAGGATACATAGAATAAGAGAAACACTCACCTATTGCTGGCAGAAATGCAAATTTATACACCCACTATTGAAATCACTGTGACAGTTTCCTAGTAATAAGGAAATCTATCCACATCAAGATCCAGGTATAACACATAGGCATATACCATAGCATGATTCATTATAATACAGAAAATGTTGCTGAAACATTCATTGTTGCTTTATTCATAATAACCCAAAATTGGAAATAACCTAGATTTCCCTAAAAAGGTGAACACATAAGGAAATTGTGATACCAACATAGCCAGAGAGCCTAATCTCTGAGACCTAGGTCTGGGGCACAATCCATGAAACCCACTACCACCCATTGCTTCCCCATTCTCAGGTCAGTAGGGAATAATCTTGCAGGCCATAACTCCCCATTAACACACCAGTTTGTTGGATACACTCATCTATAAGACCCAGTCATCCCCCAAACCATCTCATTACCATGAGACCTCAGAGTCTAGATCCCTGAGATCTGGAATATGCCGGCTTCTACTGGAATCTGTGTTTTGAGACACAGATTTCATCAGCCCATTTTGGATTAAGATCTATATGATCAAGAGCTCATACTGGACCAAGATTGGATTCCCAAGACACAAAAACAACCAGCACCTATTGCACCAAGAACAGCTTCCTGAGACACAGAATATATCCATGCCAAGTGAACTAAGAGCTCAAATTGGACCAAGAGAAGCTTCCTGAAACACAGACACAGCCAGAGAAGATTGTACCAAGAACAGCTCTTTAATATACAGACAAATACTGCACTGATCCTAGAAAGCAATGGGCTGTCACTAGTGCAAGAATATATATAGCAACATAAAGAACAATATGGTACCACCATATCCTTGGGGTTCTACAATAGCAAGACCTGATTGTGCCAATTTAGAAAAAGCAGAGATGAACAACCTTAAAAATAAAACAAATTTATGTAGATAATAAAAGACTTATAAAAGAAGTATGAACCTCTTTTAAAAAAATAGAGGAAAAGACAAACAAAAAATGGAAGTTATCAACAAATTATTTAAAAAGAATAAAAAAGAAACAACATCAATATATTTAAGAAAAAGCAATCCAACATGTAGAAGAAAGGGTTCAAGATTTAAAAATTGAGATAGGTATAATAAATATGACACAATAAAGAAATACAAACAAACAGGAACTACAGATGCAAGCATAACTAACAGAATGCAAGAGACAGAAGAGAGAATCTCTGGTATGGAAGATGTGATAGTGAAATTAGGTATCAGTCAAAGAAACTCTAAAGCCAAAAAAGTCATAACACAAAATGTCCAGGAAATCTGGGACATCATGAAAAGACCAAATGTAAGAATACTAAGAATAGAAGGATAAAAAAACAAGCTCAAAGACACAGAAGAAATATTCAAAAAACTTATAGAAGAAAACTTTCACAATCTAAAGAAGGAAAAGCTGATAAAGATAAAAGAAGCTTAAAGAATACCCAATAGACTAGATACCCTTCAAAAGTCTGCTCAGCACATAATAGTTAAGACACTAAACCTACAGAATAAAGAAAGAATATTAAGAGTTGCAAAGAAAATATGCCAAGTAACTTATAAAGGCAGACCCATCAGAATAGTACCAGATTACTCAATGGAAACAATGAAGGTCCTGGTCAGATGTTTTACAGATACTAACAGACCACGGATGCCAACCCAATCTACTATACTCAGCAAAACTCTCAATCACCATAGATAGAGCAAGCAAGATATTGCATGACAAAATCAGGTTTAAGCAATAACTGTCCACAAATCCAGCCCTACAGAGACTACTAGAAAGAAGACTTCATACTAAGGAAGCCAGATACACACAACGCCACAAACAAAGGATAATTCTGTAGAAGAAAACCACAAAGAAGGGAAACACATATACACACTACCACCAAAAATGACAAGATTGATCAATTACTGGTCATTAATATCCCTTAATGTCAATGGGCTCAATTCACTGATAAAAAGACACAGAATAACACAAGGGACATGAAAACAGGATCCATCCTTCTGCTGCATCCAAAAGACACACCTCAACTTCAAGGATAGACACAGGCTCATAGTAAACGGTTGGGTTTTCCAATCAAATAGTCCTAAGAAACAAAGTAGTGTAGCCATCCTAATATTGAACAAAATAGACTCTAAACTAAAATCAATCAAAAGAGATCAAGAAGGTCATTACCTATTCATCTCAGGAAAAAAAATCCATCAAGATGAAGTCTCAGTCCCAAACATTTATGCCCTCAATACAAGGGTACCCACATATGCAAAATTAATTTTATTAAAGCTTAAAACTTTCATCAAACCCCGTACACTAATAGTGGGAGACTTCCTTTGCCTTTTCTCACCAATGAATATGTCTACCAGACAGACACTTAACAGAAAGTGAAGGAGCTAACAGATATTATGACTCAAATGGACTTAAAAAGTATATACAGAACCTTCCACCCAAACATCAAAGAATATACCTTCTTCTCGGTACCCTGTGGAACTTTCTCTAAAATTAACCACATACTCAGTCGTAAAGCAAATATGACTTATGATAGAAAAAACAGGAATAACTCCTTGCATTCTATGAGAACACTATGGACTAAAGTTAAAGTTCCACAACAATATAAACAGCAGGAAGTCTACAAATTCATGGAAACAGAACATATCTCAATTGAACCATTCCTGTGTCAGGAAAAAAGGAAAGAAAGCCATTAAAGACTTCTTAGAATTTAAGGAAAATAAACACAACATATCCAAACTTATGGCCCACAATGAAAGCAGTACTAGGAGGAAAGCTCATAGCACTAAGTACCCACATAAAAAAATTGGGGAATTCTCACAAAAGAGATCTACCAGCACAGCTGAAAGTTCTATAGGAATTACAAGCATATTCACCCAGAAGAAGTGATGGCAGGAAATAATCAAACTCAGGGTTGAAATAAAAAAAAAATTTAAACAAGGAAACAATACAAAGAATCAATGAACAAAGAGTTGGTTCTTTAAGAAAGTCAACAAGATAGACAAACCCTTATCCAAAATAATAAAATGCATAGAGAATGTCCAAATTAGGAACATTCGAAATGAAAAGAGTGACATTACAATAGACACTCAAAAAATCAAGAGAATCATTACGTTATGCTTTAAAAAAACAATGTCCACAAAACTGGAAAACCTAATAGAAATAGATTTTGGAACAGATATTACTTATGAAAGTTAAATCAAGATCAGATAAATAAATAAACCTATAAACCCTAAGGAAATACGAGTAGTTATTAAAAGTCTTCCACGAAAAGAAAGCACAGGGCCAGACGGTTTCAGTGCAGGATTCTACCAGAATTTCAATGAAGAACTAATACCAATACTCCCCAAACTGATCCATACAAAAGAATCTGAAGGAACATTGTCAAACTCTTTTTGAGTCTATATTTACCCTGATACCCAAACCACGCAAAGATGCAACAAAGAAAAAGAATTACAAACAAATCTCCCCCAAGAATATTGATGAAAATATACTCCATAAATCAAATTCATGAACATATAAAAAAAATTCAGACAGCAGAATCAAGAAGATTTGTCTCAGAGATGCAGGGATGGCTCAACACATGAAAACTGTCAATAACATCCATTATATAAACAACCTGAAAGCTAAAAAAAATAAAAAAAATTAAAAAAAATTAAGTGCTGATAAAGCCTTTGACAAAATTCAACACTCCTTTATGATATAGGACTTGGGGAGAACAGGGATTAAGAGAAAATATCAAAATATAATAAAGGCAATATACAGAAAGGCAACAGCCAACATCAAACTAAATGAGAGAAACTCAAATCAGTCCCACTAAAATCAATAATAAGACAAGGATGTCTACTCTCGCCATATTTCTTCAATATAATTCTTGAAGTTGTAGCTAGAGCAATAAAAGGAGATGAAGATAGAAATAAGAAAGGAAGAAGGCAAACTATCACAATTTGTCGATGATATGATAGTATAAACAAGTGACCCCCCCCAAATTTCTTCCAGGGAACACTTATAGCTGATAAATATCTTCAGGAATGTTACAAGATACAAGGTAAACTCAAAGTAAAAGCAATAGCCCTCCTATACACAAGTGGTAAAAGAGCTGAAAAAGAAATCTCAGAAACATCACCCTTTACGATAGCTGAAAATGACATCAAATATCTTGGGGTAATTCCAACCAGAGAAGTGACAACCTGTATGACAAGAACTTTAAGTCACTGAAGAAAGAAATTGAAAAATGTATTAGAAAATGTAAAGATATTACATGCTCTTGGATAGGTAGCATCAACACAGTAAAAATGGCAATTTTACCAAAAGCAATCTACAGATTCAATGCAGTCCTCATCAAAATCCCAACACAATTCTTCACAGACCTCCAAAGAACAATATTCAACCTCATATGGAAAAACAGCAAAAACCTGGGTTATCCAAAATAATTCTGTTCAATAAAGGGACTTTAGGAGGCATCACAATCTCTGACTTCAAGCTCTACTATAGAACTACAATAATAAAAACAGCATTAGCATATAAACAGACTTGTGGATTAATGGAATCAAACTGAAGAACTCCCATTAATCCACACACCTGAGAATGCTTGATTTTTGACAGAGACCAAAAATATACAACTGAAAAAAGAATCTTCAACAAATTGTGCTGGCTTAACTAAATGGTGGTATATAGAAAAATGCAAATAGATTCATATCTATTAGCCTGCACAAAACTCAAGTCCAAATGGATCAAAGACCTCAACAAGAGCTCAGTTACACTGAAACTGGTAGAAAAGAAAGTTGGAAATATTTTTAAACACATTGGAACAGGTGACCACTTCCTAAATATAACACCAGTAGCACAGACCCTGAGAACAACAATTCATAAATGGGACCTCCTAAAACTGAGAAGTTCTGTAAGGCAAAGGACATGGTCAATAGGACAAAATGACAACCAACAGAATTTGAAAAGATCTTCACCAAAACTGCATTGGACAAAGGACTGATCTCTAAAACATATAGAGTACTCAAGAAATTAAAAGTAAAAAAAAAAAAAAATCCAATTAAAAATGAGGTACAGAGTAAACAAGGACTTCTCAACAGAAGAATTTCAAATGGCTTAAGACCCTTCAAGAACTGCTCTATATTCTTAGCTATCAGAGAGTTTCAAATCAAAACAACTTTGAGATTTCATCCTATACCTGTCAAAATGGCTAAGATCAAAAACACAGATGATAGCCTATGTTGGAGAGGATGTGGACCAAGGTAAACACTCCTTCCTTGCTGGTGGGAATATAAACTTGCACAGCCACTATGGAATTCATTATGTCAGTTACTCAGAAAACTGGAAATCAATCTACCCACTGATTCAGTAATACCACTATTGAGTATATACCCAAAGGATGCACATTCCTACCCCAAGGACATTAGCTCAACTATGCTCATATCAGCATTGTTTGTAATAGCCAGAACCTGGAAACAATGAAGATTCCTCTCAACTGAAGAATGGATTAACAAATTGTGGAACATTTACACAATGGAGTACTATACAGAAGAAAAAAATTACGATATTCTAAAACTTGGAGGCAAATGAATGCATCTGGAGAGTGTCATACCAAGTGTGGTAACACAGACCCAGAAAGAGAGACATGGTATGTACTCATTTATAAGTGGATTTTAGAGGTAAAGAAAAGAATAACCGTCTACAATCAACAAACCCTATGCAGATAGATAACAGGAGGAACTAAAGAGAAATATCTATGGATCCCCTGGGGAAGGGGAAATAGAAAAGATATGAATCTTCCATCCAGCAACTGATGGAAGTAGATGCAGAGATCAGTAGCTAAGCACTGGGCTGAGCTCCCAGTCCAGCTGAAGAGAGTGAGGTGAAATTATATGAGATAAGGAATCAAGATCATGATGAGGAAACCCACAGACAGATGACTTGAGCTATTTGGAGCTCACTGACTCTGAATGACAGCTAAGGAACCTTCATGGAACTAAACCCTCCAAATATAGATGACAGTTGAATGGTGTGGGCAGTTTGTGGAGTCTCTTGCATTCGGACCAGAGTTTATTCCTGATACATGAAATGGCTTCTTCAAGCCCATTTCCCACAGAGAAACACCTTACTCAGCCTTGATACTGGGGGCAGGGACTCTGTTCTACCTCAGCTGGATATGCCAGACTGAATCAACTCACCTTGGTAGTGCTACTCTCTCTGAGGAATGGATGGGGGTTGGGGTGGGAGGACTGGGAAAATGGAATGGAGAGAAACAGTTTCCTCCAAGAGGGAACACACTACTATTAAAGGCAGGCTGCATTCGCAGCAGTAGATGACTGTAGAGGGATTATGTTACATTGTAAATAATTGTACCACCTACTGGTTTAATAAAAACACTGATTGGCCAAAGGCAGACAGGAAGTGTGAATGGGGCTACCAGACTAAGAAAACTCTGAGAACAGGAAGAGCAGAGCAGAGATGCCACCAAGACAGCAGAGAAGCAGATGCACAGGACACCTATGCTGCTCTGAGAAAAGTTTCTGAGCCACATGGCCGAAGAAGATAAGAATCATGGGTTAGTTTAAAGGTAAAGAGTTAGCAAATTATATGCCTAGGTCCCAGGTCAATCAGCACACAATTAGTATAAGTGTCTGTGTGTTTCAGTGCGACTATGGGATGTGGGCCTATGAGGCTGGCTGCTAAGTCCAGGCCAGAAACCTAATACAACAGTTGGACAACAGAAAACAAACTCAATGGGATATCAGGAGGTTCCTTGTTCATGTTTTTTGGGGGCTATTTTGTAAGTTTTATTATTTATATTAATATATAATATATAAGTATATTAGGTATATAGTTAAATTATCATATGTAAATATACTGTATTTAAAAATATCATAACATAAATATTTTATAATGTATATTCTTTTTTTATACAGGCTCTTTGTATATATGTTGTAGATTCCAATTTAGTGTTTTTATAGGAATTTTGAGTTTGCCAAGAAGAGTGTTTCTGCATGTATACCTGGTTTTTTTTTTGTGTGTGTGTGTCTTTTTGTGTCTTTTCTTGAGCTATTTTTCTTTTTTATTTTTTCATATTGTAATGTGATAGTTTTCTTAATTATAGGTACATAATATAAATATGTTTTATAATTATTCCTTAGAATCCTGTTTGTTTTCTAATGAAAGTCAGTAAGAGGGTAAATTCAGATAGGAGGTGAAGTAGACAATTAGAAGGAGTAGAGCCAGAAGAAACTATATTCACAAAATATTATGGTAGATAACAATAAATTTCCAGTAAATAGAAAACATAATAGCATGCCAACTGTGATGACTAAAAAATATGTTAATAGAGTGACTATGTGAATAAGTTATACAACTGTTGGTCATCTAGCCAAAGATTTTAAACCAACCTATCAGAGAAATATTTGTCAATAAATGCTTGTTTCACTGCTAGTCACAATCATCAAATTGTGATATCAACCTATGCATCTATCAATAGATAAGTGGATGAGTCAAATATGGCACGTTCACACAATGGAGTTAAAATGAACCATAAGCAAGAATAAAAGTATGCCATTTGCAAGAAGATACAACTGAAGATAGATCTTTTTAAGTGAAACAACTCAGACTGAGCATGAAAACTTGTGCATGCTTTCTTTCATTTGTAGAATCTTGGTTTTATACAGAAATAAAGAGATAACACTGGAAACAATAATGTCTAGAGGTAGGAAGGTAACCAGCATAAAGAAGGGAATAATGGAAGTGGGTGATACGGAGTTTTCAAACATTGTAAGTACAACACTTGAGTGAAATTGTACTGTGAATCCATTAAAATACCCACTGCATATATTCCAATAAAAAATACTTGAAGACATAAACATATGGATACAGAAAATATGGTGTACATGCAGAATGGAACTTTTTCAGGCATAAAGAATGAAATTATGTTGATTGCAGAAAATAGATTAAATTGAAGATCATCATATTAAAGGTTAGGTTTTTAAGACAGAGTCTCTCTATGGGTCTCTGGATCATCAACTTACTTTAGAGTCCAGATTGTCTTTCAGTTCAAGACCCTTGTACCTCTGGCACCCAAGTGATAGGATTAAAGAAGTGTACCACATGTTATGCATTAAATAATATTTGAAAGACTAACTCTAAAAATATCATGTTTTATGTTATTTGTATGCTGTATAGTTTACGTAGGTACATGTAATCATTTCTATAAAAATATATTTATACATAAATATATGTATATACTATATATGTATTGTTATATGTGCACACACATGTCACACATTGAAATCATGGGACAGAATAGGAATAGCAGAATGAAAGAATGCTGAGCTTGTAAAATATAGTCATTGAATATCATCATACATGATATATTTGAATTAAAATGTTTATAAAAACCCATCACTTTTAAAAATGACTATATGTCAATCCAATTTACAAAAAATATATATAAATAAGGCAATTGTAACTGCCATATTTGATATTTTTATGGTTTTCATCATCATTTAGAGAAGCATAGAAATAGTGACTACAGGAGCAGTGGTGGAGGCACCCTCAGCTAAAGGCTTCCTACCTCTGGAGTATGGAGTTTTGAGGGGCCCCTTGTATTAGTGTGGTGGCCTATTCCCTTGACTTTGGTTCATGTTTCTAGGCATGAAACACCCCTCATTCATTATTACTGTTTTAATCATACCTCAGATATGTTTCTTTCTTTTCTTCAATTCTTGACTGAGAGAATGAAGACAATCATTTAAACATACAAGCTAGCATTGTTCATGAAATAGACCCACAAACAATAGGGATTTCACAATTGGAATGAAAATGTTTCAAAACAGGAAGTATGGATGACCATTTCTATTCTGCAAAAGAGCTGTTATCAAATTTCTAAGACTTAAAATAAAAAATGAACAAGAATTTATTTATATGATATATAAAGTTGTTGTATCTCCATTACATATTGGGTAGACCCTGACATCTTATTGTAAGGGTGAATAATAGCATAGAAAGATTAAAATCATTTTGTCTGTGTGCAGTTAGCTATGATCTCTGAGAAAGAAGCAAGAGGGATTGTGGTTTTTACTTTCTTGTTATTTTTGTTAAGATCATTGCAATCATCCACATAGGGCAGAGATGGACCAAATTTTCCATGATTTATAATGTTTATAATATTAGGCAATGATACAAAATTTGACTAATTTTTAAAATATATTTTGCTTTGCTCTCACATAAGAATAGAAATAAATTATTCTCTTCATGTTCTTATTAAGCTATAATTGGCAAGAGTACTATGCTTTAAATTCAATAGAAAATAAGCCTATTTTTAAAAAAATGTTATTTAAGGTTGCTTTAAAAAATTCTATTAAATTTATTTTATTAAATAACTTTGATTTCACTTATTCAGAAAAAAGTATTTAAATCTCCCTGTTCTATCTTTATAGCAAATAATGGCTACTAGTTTTATCAGAATAAATTAAAGAAATCAGTAAAGGCCCAAATGTTCTGTTATTAAATTCTTTCCAATTCTATTTTCCCAAGTTAAAGGTATGCAAATAGTAATGATACATATGAAACATTGTCAGTACTAATAAATTCTAGTATTTTCACATTTAATTTTCTATTTTAAAATATCCTCACTGCTTCACAATACATAACACATAATTCAAATAGTCATTACTACTTATGACTTTAAGAAATATTTGTAGCTCTTTGCTCTAATAATTCTCACATTTGTCATTTTCTCTCTTTATTGAATATGTTGGATATTATTGTATGATAAACTTCAAAATTATAAATCTTCTTATAAAATATGTTTATATCTTCATGTGTTTTAAAAAGTACACATATATTAATTTAATTTAATTATTATAATCCAAAATATTGTGATACTCATATTTCATTTGTGTATATTCCCAACCATTATATAAAAATCATGTTGTTGGCCACAGACTATTTTTCTGCTGTTTTCCATGTATTTAGTTTTAATGGCTGATTTTCCTTGTTTCCTAATAGGAAGGATTACATTGGAAAACTTTATTCATTTATTAGCATGAACTTTCCATTTTCTACAACGGAATTCATGTGCAAATAGAGATTGAACTGAAGTGATGCTAATAAATATTAAGAGGAAGAATACACCATTTGAGAATACAAAGTCAGTTTATGTATGTTTTGTTTTTGTGCTATTAGCCTGAGTGTGGCACTCTCTACAACTTGGGATTGGCTCAGCTCCTAACACTCATGAATTTAGAAAGAACCTTATGGGTCTATTTGATAAAAATAAAGATAATCTGCAATGCTTCAAAAGATAGTACAGCAATCATCCAATGTTCCCTAAGTCTTTCTGCTTATAGAAGATAATTTATGTCTGCATCTTTCTCTATCATTTTATCTACCTGCTCCAGTCCCAGTCTTTGGGGTTTCTTCACCCTCTTCACCAAGAGCTTCTCTTTGGTCTCCTAGTTCAAACAGGTACTGCATATTCGACCAGAAATCTACACAGTCAACACTGTAATTCATATATAAATGCCCCACGGAGTTATCCATGCTCCTGTGGATGGACCTCATGCATGCAGCACTATTCTACCTAGCAGGTTATGAAAACAAAAGCAAAAATAAACAGAGGACATGAGTTTGGATCTTGGAGAGGTTAAGGGGAGGAATGTGGGTAGACATAGTCAAAATCCATTGTATACGTAATATTATATTATAAAAAGATATTATATAAAATAAATTGTAAATTCAGTTAATTATTTGGTTGCATATCAGTCCGTAGGCAATACCATAGTTCCAGGCTTGGGAAACTTGCTCCCTGATTTGTTGGAATGCTGTTACTTTTATTCCCCTTATCTCTCTTCTCATGTCGCTTTTACCCCAAAGAGGGCATAATCATAAAGATACACTCCTGCATAAAACTAAGTACATTTTAGATTTCCAAATAATTATATGGAAATCCATCAAGTGTCCAGGAGTCAAAGAAAACAGAACAAAGAGCTTAGGGGAACCACCCATAAAAATATTGTGAGATTCATACTTGTCTCTGAGGGTGTATTTGATGCTCATCAGATGATAAGACCTTGAAACAGCAGGTATGCTGCTGAGCCTCCCTGGTTACAGACTGGCATTGACCGCTGGACATGCCCGAGAGATCCAAAGAGCATCAGCAAGTATCTGATGCTAAATAATAGTAGTTATGAAGGCAAGAGAACTAACTGGCCTTCATATCTGAATCATTCATCTGTCATAACAAATCTGAGGAGTTTTATAGGATTTACGTATCAAACTATAATAGTGAAAATGTCTAATATATAAAGATACCTGGCATTATAAACTTTAACACATGGAGAAATGCTCATCTGTGAGTGTGTTTCAGTCAGCTCTCAATCAATATAATGAAATAATTGAGATAATTAACAGGCAAATAGGATAGTTTGCTTGGCTCACAGTCCTGGATGATGGAGTCCATTATTTGTTGGCACCATGAGTTTGCATCTCGGGGAGACATCACAATCTGACAGGTGCACAAACTAGGAAAAAAAAACACTCATATCCTTACACAGAACAAAAATTCCAAAATTTAGAGGGAACCATGTGTTTTGAAGCCATTTCCACTATAATCTAAAGACATCTCCTCCGGTTTGTCTTATCCAAGGTTTCATATTCTCCCATTGTCTTACTCTACAACTAACTTTTAGCACATAAGTCTCTAGAATACTCAAGGTTTAAATTTAGAAAGATTTAAGATGAAATTAACACAGATATAAAAGTTATTTTAAAAAACATTTTTAAAATGACCATTTGCACATGTCCTAATGAAAATGTCACTTAAATCCTGGGAAACATTTTAAAATATTAACAAATAAAAGAGGAAAAGAACATTGATCATATGCTATAGAATGGTAGTACATAATTTAAAAAATCACAAACTTCACTGAACATTAGAGTATAGGTTAAAATGAACTATCAATTTTTCTATCACTAAGTCATAAATGAACAAGAAAAAAGTAATGAAAAGTGAACAGAACTGTGGATACAAGTGAGTATGTAAGAAACATGGAGCTCATTTTTGCATGTTT
Source organism: Phyllotis vaccarum (assembly GCA_033318265.1). Classification (NCBI taxonomy): domain Eukaryota; kingdom Metazoa; phylum Chordata; class Mammalia; order Rodentia; family Cricetidae; genus Phyllotis; species Phyllotis vaccarum. The sequence goes on along the minus strand of JARWLC010000002.1, from coordinate 167,717,267 downwards.
GAACAAAGATCAAACAATATTGAAAGTATTTGAAGAAATAATATGTGGAAATTTCCATTTTGTATAAGATACATCAGGCTGGCAAAAATACTTTTGTGAGAAAAAAAGACAGAAATCTTAGGTAAGATCTCTTAACCTACTAAGAAGTGGTAGTTTTTTTGTTTATTTACTTACTCTTGGTTTTTCATTTTGTTTGTTATTTTCTTTTTACTTATTCTCATCTTATATAATACACCCCCAATGACAGCCATCCCTTCCTCTCCTCCAAGTTCCCGCACTTTCTGTACCTCCCTTCTCTCTCAGATCAATTGTTCCTTCATTTCCATTCAGAGAAGTGCAGAGCTCTCAGGGAGTGCAACTGAACTAGGCATAACAAGATGCAATGAGACTAGGAGGTTTGAGTTCTTATATCAAGGCTGGACAAGTCAAACAAGTAGGAAGAAAAGGATCCCAAGAGCAGGTAAAAAGTCAGTGATAGCCCAACTCCCACCATTAACAGTTAAATAAGTCACAGAGAAAATGGAAAATAATGGGAATGATTTTATTAGGACACTTAAGTCTCTCATGGTATCCTTCCCTTTTGACTCTCATCCTCTCTGGGTACCATGAAGTGTCCCAGCACCATGGTACATATAGAAAACAACAATCTGAGTATAGAGGCAGATGAGACAACCCAGCTAATTTATACTAAGTCAGGCAGTGTAGATAAGAGAGAGAATTTTAGACTGCAAAAGCCAGTTACTTAAACTAGTAAAAAAATGGGTTATTCTAATATGTAATTTTATAAATTTCCAAGTTTCAATATCTAATGAGATCAATATATGTAAATTTATACCTTTACGTTTATTATGTTCTTTAATATTTAAGATTATAACAAAACACTAGTATAAAACATTTGAAAAATCACTGATCTAAGGTGATTGCATCACTGTAGAATTGATCATCATTTTTGAAAGTAGAGGTTCAACTGCATGTTAATCAACTCTTATGTGATAATGTATCCTTATCAACTAGAAACTATATTAAATAGCTTTGATAATATTTTTTATTTTATAGAATTATTTTTGCTTATTTCTTTGATAAAAATGAAACTTATGTAATTTTAATCACCCCTATAATCTGATTTCTTTGATAAATACTCTACTTTGATTGTAATAAATTCATTTTTCTCTAAAAGCAAGTCAGAGAAGATGTTTATTTACATAATTATGTTGTTTTCCATAAAACATAAACTCATGTTGATCTTGCCAGCCAAGTTTAAGTAACATGCTTTTTTATTACAATGACTTTCTATCCAAATACTTTTATATTTTCTCTCTAGACAGGAATAATCTTTAGATTATCTGTATGTGTGTTATGAAGATGAAGACATTGGGAAATGCTTGAGGTGTTTTCTCGGCACTCCTTGCTTTTCTTGTTGCTGTAATATTAAATATTAAATATTAAAAACATTAAATCTTTTAATAACTCAAAGGTTATCTGTAGGAGGAGTTTTACTTAGAAGGCACCAGTCCACGATTAATATTTATTAAAATATAAACCAACACTCACAGTACAGGTAACAGTTTATAGCGGAGCCTGAACAGGGACTGGAGTCTGGAACGATGGACGATGGATTCTAAACCGGTCTCTCCAGCAGCTAGGAACCAGGCAAACAGGCTTTCTGGGGTCCCAGCAGCCCCTTATCAATGGGGTTGACCACGCCCCTTTCAGGGGCCCCGGGACCCTGGGTAAACATCGTTGGATCTTATCAGCTGACACCTGAATCCCACCACAGTTATCAAAGTGAAAATGGAAGTTAGTGGACTCAAAGTCTTCCCAACCTCTGTTGTATGAGGATGATGCGAAGTTGGGCAACTAGTGAGGAAACATCTGTGGATAAGGGAAAGTTGCGGGGACCATGGAGTGCAAGAAAGAGAGCCTCGTCTTGCAGAGGTGAGATTTCAATTTCTGTTTCTATGTTAGCATGGACACAGATTCTTCTTGAATTTTAAACTTTGTAATATCAGGATTGTCCCTTGTCTGTAAACATAATGCAGTAAGTTGAATATTAAGAAGATTTGTGGATTTAAAATTGGAAGAACAGGTGGATGGTACAATGTTTTCTAGCATATGAAATCTAACTTCACAGTGAAAATGACAACATGCCCACACAGAAAGTTTATTTCTCACAGCTGGAGACAGAAATGTAGTACACAGCAGGCTGGATTTCTCATAGTTGTTCAAAACAGCTTCCAGGAAAGTTTTATTCGAAATAACCAGCCAGGAATAAAGGAGTAAAAAATATCTTTCAACTACTTAGCTTCTTTTCAGGAAAATTTTCTTGGATCACAAAGTCAAGAAATTATATATTCTTGGAGCAAATATTCTGTGAAAATATGATTTTAAAAAGTTTACTTGCAATCTTTAAATGACAAATGGTTAATGAGTTTGAGTCAATTGCAAATATACTCCATTTTAGTATTCAGGTAAATTTAAAAGATATGCTCTTGATAACTGTATTTAGACCATATTTACCTTACAGTAGACTTTCCAGCCCTGGTTGCTATTCCTAGAAATTTCAGTGATTGCCTGCCACACGTGTAGTAAATTCCAGTCAGGGATATGTAACACAGAAAACAGTACTAGTTTTCAACTCTGGAAAAGCAGATATGAAACCATTTTCTTTTTCTAGGTACTGACGTTTTTAAAAGTAGAAAAAATGTTTTCTATTTTGAAATCTTCCTAAATTCCCTAGAGCACAGCAGGATTACTAGGTTAGTTATATTAATTTGGATTTTTTAGAGAGCTAGTAAAGGGGTTCTTAAATGTTTCTAGTATAAAGTTAGACTAGATAGATATACCACTTACTCTGGTCTGTTCATTATGCGTTGGCTATATGGGTTCAATTTCTCCACTGCTCCCAGTATGTCCAACACTAAAGGCCTAGAGCATTTGTTCATAGGAAAATTTATTATAGTAGGTGTTATGCTATGGGATTTAATGCATGCCAGAAAACAAAAAGAAGGTGATATTCCCCTCATAGCTTTATGGAGCTTTACAAAGATTTAAATCCTATGTAAATGGGTGAATTGCGCCCTAAGTGTTCCAGAACCTGTCAGCTATTGAACGAGAGGAGTACTGAACTGGAAACTCAGATGTTAGCTGTGAACCTGAAAACAGAGAAGTGATTTCTTAGCTTTTTGTCTTGGTACAGCAGGAGATTTACAGACTGGACTCCCTACCTGAATGATGGACAGTATGGTTGAGCAAACTCAACGGGAAGGTATTTTCACCCAGTGAGAGATGTAATAAGGTCTTCACCTTATTGACCTTCAGTTGACCAAGACCAAGGCATCTTCACCTGTGTCTCTGAGTTGAAGAAATTGCTCAAAGAATCTATGAAGTGAAAGAGAATTGTGTTATGAAATGGCAGAGCTTCTGTTACATTAGAAGAGGAGAGAATGTAATGTATGTCTGAAAGCTGTGTAGCATCTCATTGTCAATAAAAAGCCCCTCGAACCCAAAGGCAAGGCTCTCAGCCTGAGCTGCTTTAACACAATATGACATAGTCATCCTAGTTTTGAGATTATCCAGAAGAATACAAGAAAATCAAGATGAGTGGAGGTCTGAATTAATCTCATAGGGTTTCAAACCGAAAAATAAAAAACACTTATGATATAGTTTCAAAATCAAAGCCAAATTGAGTTTCTTCCTTATTTTGATAAAATAAAAACTATACAGGAAAGACAATAAATAATGATAAGGAGATAAATCACAAAGAAAGGAAATCAGAGGTGAGGGCAGAATGAGAGAAAAAAAATAATAAACAGAGAATATAAATTGATTGTTCTATTTTTAATGCTCGGAGTTGAACTTCGTGTTTTACGTATGCACACACTCAGCAAGCACTCTATCACTGGATTACCAAATTCTAGGTTAGTGCTTAGGGATCTGGTGTCCCCTTCTGGTCCTGTGAGCACTGCTTACATATGGTGCACAGTGAGCTGCTCTTAAATGCTAGATCATCTTATAAACACAGTTCAACCCTAAACACTAAACATTTTCACATTTATTTTAAAAGTTTCATATGTATACCCTGTATTTTCTATAAATAAATATTGTTAAGTCCTATACCTAACTGTGCTTCTTTATGAAAAATGCAACAATTCATATAGAAATGCCCATCAAAATTATGGATAATCACTGAATTCATTTATTAATATTTATATAATTTATTAGAGTATTAAATCATTGTATTTTCTTCTAATAAAAGAAATACAAATTAATGAAAACTACATCAAATAGTACTTTTTATACTATTATAAAATATCACAATATAATTAGCTTGTCTACTTCTTAATAACTAAAATAATAATTAGAATACAGCATAAAATTAGTTTATGGAACTATCATGGTAAAATGCTTTGGAAGATTAGTATTTTCAATAGCAAATTTTACTTGAAAAGAATCATAATTACATCAAACCATATAAAACATTTTATGCAAATTTTAGTAGAGATTAAAATCTTTTAGATTCTTTTATTTTTGTCATCTAAGATTTCTGAAATGTGAGTGAGTTTGCCTATAATAAAAATTTATAATTTATAGAGAATTAAAAGTTCAAAATCATTATTAGACTTAATTTTTTAGTTGTTTGTATCTTATCATTGCATCACTAATTTTTACCTTTGTGCTCTAAGAGATACACACCAATATTTTTGTGCTCTGTGAATAACTGAATATGAAAAGTCCTTAATGACAGATTCAGTACTTGGTTGAATAATAAGATACCTGAAACATTCTCTTAGAATGAAAGATTACATTGATGACCCAGATAGTGTATCAGCTAGCCTAGGTACTTAGTGCCCCCCCCAAAAGTGAAAAAAACAAGTACCCCTCCCTATGTGAAGACTTTGGGAGCGGTTCTTTGGAAATTATTGCAATTTATGTGTAATGCTTATGACTTCAAGATTAATGTGAAGTAATAAAGCAAGAAATTATCAGTCTGCTTTAAAGGGATATATAGAGAACAATGGGAGAGAGGGAATAGACAGCTTAGTCTTTAATATTCTCTTTTAATATAACAGTGTAAAGAGTATATTCTCTGTTTCAGAAAGTTAAATAATACAACACTAATCTGCAGTGATCAAGTACCATTTGACTGACAAGTCTCCTGCCAAGACTCCATCAACTACAGCCTTCAAAATACTACTTCAATTAGCATAGAATTTTGAAAGTTATAAATATATCAATTTTTATTGAAATCAAGACAGTTTTTAGCATATTTTACAAATGTAATCTATTTTAGCAACTTCAATTAATAACAATATTTCTATTTTATGCTCTCTCCCAAATTCTAGGCTTCCAAAGATGCTTTATTTCCTTTTAATGCAATTTACCTAAGAGCTTTGAACTGCCTATTCACTCAAAATACATTTTTTAAGTGGTAGATATTTTTTGGCAAGCATTTTGCTTCACCTCTAATGATATATATAAACATACTGGCTAAATTTTCTGTTTTAGGTAACTGTACAATAAATACAAATTTGTTTTTGAATCACTGAATTAACCCCATTTTCTGATTATTGTGGATAGCTGGCCCTGTCATCACTGCCAACTTCTACATTTTGGCTTTCTTTTTGGATTTTATTATTTCTACTGTGTCCATTAGAATTCAATATCTGGGAAAGTCTCCAGGACTTCCTAAGATTTTTAAAAAGCTATATAGCATTCTGTTGAGTTATTAAATTTGAACTTAAAAAATAACTATATGTGAAAGTAGTATACATAATAATGCTGATCCTTAAACTCTCAACAGAGCCTGCCACGACACATGGATTTGAACACAAATTTACAGTTGTTAGTACACTACTTGCTAGGGTTCCCTTGTAATTTATACACTACTATTTACTTTTAAAGCTGTTATTTATCTTTCCCCAATGGCATTGGACAAATATTGTCATTAATTATGTCTTAAAGTAATTTTGAATCTGGATTAAATATTTAATATTTTCTTGAATAGGCATTCAACACTCAACAGTTTCATAGTTTTAATCAATTTTTTGGTCACACTTTCTGAGGGGTCCTTTAATGATGAGATAATTTACTCAATAGACCTACAAACAGTGAAATGCTCCATAATCTTTGTTGCTCCATGAAGGATCACAGCCCATGTCAGGATTTTACATTTTGTCTTTAAACTGATGACATCAGAATTATGTAAGCTACCAAAGCATCCCTTAAATCCTAAAGTTTCTACCCAATTTCTGTTCAATATCCAGTCTGCATTCTAATACGTATAAATGTCTTAGGGTTAGGGTTACTGTTTCTATAATGAAACAGCGTGAAGCAAGTTGGTGATGAAAGGGTTTATTGGGATTATATTTCCTCATCATAGTCCAACATTTAAGGACGTTGAGACAGGAACTCAATCAAGGATGGAACTAAGAAGCTGAAGCTGATCCAGAAGTCATGGGGCAGTGCTTTTTATTTGCTTACTCCATTAGGCATGCTCAGCCTGCTCTATATCTATCAATCTATCTACCTATCATATCTCTCTCTCTCATTGCCACGTGGCCATTCACCAAATGTTCCACATGCGGTTTCAGTTTGGAAACTGATGTTTGCAGGGCCTGTTGGTGGGCTGTACCTGCAATGCTCTCTCATAGATTTCCATATTTGAGTTTACTCCTCATCAGTGGTAACTTCTTTGCTTAAAAATCAAATCCTAATATGTCTTGTCATTTTATTCTCTGATAATTAAACTATCCTTTGTTCTTATATACGTTTTTCCTTCTATGTAACAAGAACCATGTGCAAGTAATCCTTCATTTCCTTTTCTTATCATGTAGGATTAATATAGAAATCTCCTTTGTACAAAGAATTAACTAAGATGATGTCTGCAATACTTAATACCTTAATACTGAGTAAGCTGGCAAGAAGAACAGAATACTAAAAAAGAAAAAAATGAACCTAAATGTGTTTCACTTTTACATTAAAAATTTTTTGTGTAACTTTTACTCTGAGGTACTTTTAGGCGAATACTGTTTATATATTTTCAGGACGAATTGGTGAAGCATTTTATGGTATCTAGCATACTTTCCTCAACATTTCCACAGCTTTGTGCATAATTTTATATGCCATATACTTTATATTCATATTAGTTATTTTTTATATCTTCATTCCTATGCATTGCCTCATATGTGTAGACTATTAATGTACTTGTTCATATATAAATATAAAGAATTCCTGATAACTTTAACAATTATACTCCATAAACTGGTAGTAAAATTTAACATTTATGAGAATATGCAAAAGAAATTTCAATTTTCCTAACTTCTTAAAGTATTCTATAAACCACAGTATAATATGTGATTGTAAAACCATATTCACAGTCCATTCATTTTATCCATTTATAGGGATGGAGCTCTTTTCTTTCTATTTACCATCAGACAGAACATATGATTCATTTCCTGTATGAAAATACATTCTATTAAATTAAAACAAACTTTCAAGAGGCAATACTTTACATTTTAAATCATAACCTCATGTTAAAAATTGTCTTTCAAATTTAAATAAAAATATTCAGTTACTGTTGACATAAAGTGCAGTAAATTATTTCAATGTCATTCTTCCTTCTACATATTTTTGTGATATGAGATATTTCTCCTTTCATTATGAAAATTCATGTATGTGCTCCCTACATCCCAACTTCTACATTATATCAGCATTGGGAAATACCAAAGAAATAAGGTAACACAATTTTGGGCTTTCAAAAGCAAATTTATAGAAACTATGCCATTAAGTTCAAATTCCACTATAATATGCCCTTTAGAATTTTATCACTTTTAGTGGAGGCAGAGATCCATGGCTGAGCACTGGGCAGAACTCCCGGTCCAGCTGAGAGCAAGGGAGGAGAGTCTGTATGGGCAGGGGGATAGGGATTATAAGGAAAAATTCTGCAGTGATGGCTAGCTGTTACTCTGGGAGCTCACTGAATCTGGAGATCCATAGGTCCATAGGGAGGGGGAGCTCGGTCCTCTGAGGGTAGGTGGCTTTCAACTGGCATGAGCTACTGCTTGCTCATGGAGCCATGAAGGGTGGGATCCTACTGTGTTCTTGTGTGCATGAGCTGGCACCTTTGGAGCCCATTCCCTATAGAGGAACTCCCAACTCAGCCTTGACTTTGGGATGAGTGAATCACAGGTGCCTGGAATGGATGTGCCTTGCTGGGCTGGCCTACCTAGGTACTTCTTGCCTGTTTGGGCTGAGGGCTGGCTGTGAGGGATTGGGAGTGGGAGGGGAGGGGGGACAGGGGGATACATTGATAGAGATGACATTTTTTAATGAAAAAAAATAAATTTAATTTAAAAAGAATTTTATCACTGTATATTCCTAAAAGCGTTGCAAAACAAACATTGTGTGGTGAGGTAGTATGAAGTCTGCCCTGTTCAACAGCAGTATTTTTCTGAACTAAACTTAGCAGGGAGAATGCAGGCTCTGCTACTTCCTTGAATAACTTTCCACATACTGCTGAAAAAGACACTATCTTTTGTACAACTTTCTTCTTCCCACATTTGGCCTCTGAGGAGATATTATCCGTTGATTTCTGCTGACATAGTGAGAGCCATTATTTTTAGGGGAGGGCCACTGTCAAGTTGTCCACACCACAAAGGATGACTCCACACCATGTGCCTATGGGCAGCATTAATTCAATTCATGGTTATGAAAAAAATGGATGTGAAGCTGGAAGAGAGATTGGAAATGGAATCTGTAGGAAAGGAACGCTACACACGACTAAATTGCGTTCTCTAGATGCTAAGGAGTTGCTCAGCAGTTAAGGACATGGACTGCTCTTGCAAAGGTACACAGGTTCAGTTCTCAACAAACTTTTTAGGCAGACTTAACCACCTGTCACTCCAGTTCCAGAGGATCCAATCCCCTTTTTTTTGCTTCCAGGGGCACCTATATTTGTGTTTACTTACCTACTCATGACTCATATTTATGTACAAAATTGAAATAGTACAAACCTAATAACATTCATTCTGCACATCTATATACTTGTCAAAATTGTAAAAATATAAATACAATATCCACTTCCTATCCATTGAATCCTTTAAATGAACTATTGCTCTTGTTTGGGAAACTCAAGATTGGAAGTGACATAACTATAAATCTCCCAATAAATGTCAACAAGGTAACTTTACCAAATAGACAGCAAGCTTACAGACAGATGAGGCTGCCTCACAGATTTTTATTCACTTGCTACATTAACTAGAATATTCTTGCTTTTCTCCCATACTTATTTCTTATATTTATGATTAGAATAGATCATTTTGTAACATTTAAAAAGTAAATCAATTCCATTCTTTACTAAGGACTTTTTTCAGTTGTATGTTCTGAGGCTTCTCAAAGCTTCACTTGCGTCTTTTAAACTTCTGAATATAAAATGTTACAGAGACCCATCATTAGGGTCTGCTACAGAGTAGAATCACATCTCTTAAAAATCTCTATTGAATTTATCCATTTAAATATCTTCTCTTTCTGAACCCTTTTGTTCATGATAATATTGCCATAGTACTTGAGAAAGTTATTCCATTAACATATAGTATGTAGAGCCTTTTCCAAGTAGTTTCTTTTAATTTTAAATATAGTTTTAAAGTTGGTCCGTGGCTTTTTATCTCTTAATATGTGTACAGTAATCTGTTGATATCCTTGAAGGATATGTTAGAAGATCTCAAGTGAATTTCTTACACCATTGATAGTGCTAGACCACACACACACACACACACACACACACACACACACACACACCCCACACACAGGAGTGATGTGGGAATGTCTGTGTGCTGTGAGTAGCAATCTTTAAATAAAGGAGCTGTTTTGGCCCATGACAGGAACCATAGGAAAAGTAGGAAGGGGAAATCACAACATAGGTAGGAGAAGGACAGAGTCAGACAGACCGAGCCAGAAGCCCAAAGAAGAAACATGTGAGCAACACAGGTGAGCCACGGGCCACGTGGCAGACAGTTTGATGAGAATGAGTCATTTTGGGGGCCTGAGCAGCTGTGGGAGGCTAAGGGGTCTGGGGCTCTAGGTCTGTGGGTCTAGACCTCTGTCCGCCTGGGGCCAAGAAACCTCACTGGAAGGGGGGGGCACAACATACACATATTCTTTGGTTCTGAATAAGTGTAACTACAATAGCCTTGTTTGTAGTTTAGTAACATGTCATAAAGTAGTTCCAAGCTACAAATTCTATATTCCTGAAGATTTAATTTTAATACTTAATATAAAGCCTTAATGTATAGGTAACGCATTTCCCTATATTTACCTTATCAGCAATTGAAACCAAGGCTCTTCAACATGCCACATTAGTCAGAAAACCAGGTAGGCTGCCTCATCCTCAGCTTGGCAGCTTTGTTTGCCCTTACTCTCATCAGGTAAGGATCCCCACAGATCTTTTCATTCTAACCTTCCTCCTCTCCCCACTAGTGGCTTTTTTACAGTCACTGACATTAGCCAGCACCATGTGCTAACCCATAGGACATGTCTTCCAGAAAATCAGGTGGGATATATGAAGAACTGATCACTCTGGATTGCCTCAGATCCTTTAGTCTCATCTCCATTTAAATACCTGTGTCAATGTCCCCTGGGGCTCCCCATCCATCTCCCATGGATCCCTTTCTAACCTAATTACAACACTTATTACTTTACCTAAAACCCCACCCTCAGCCAGTACCTCATGCTGACCCAAGGACCACTGCTCCTAGGCTTATGAGTAGGCTGAAGGAAGACCCACATCTCTCCTACTGCTCCTGAGGACCGCCCCCACCCCCAACCAGTCTCATCTACAGCTCTGTAGCAGAAAACAGATTCTGGTCTCCCTTTACTCTCTGATTCTATTACCCACAGAGCACAATGATCTCCTCCAATCTTTCTTCCATTAACCCAACCCATAATCTGAACATCCAAAACGAGCAGGCATTCTCTGCGAAGCAGAACACAGAAACAGGTGAGCAATGTGAAGAGCCTTACCATTTCTTCCTTTCCGCCAGTGCAGTCTCTCTGTCTTATCCCTAGCACTGAATCAGAACACCAGCTGCACGTTCCCTTTCAACGTTTGCCCATATCTCCTCCCTCCTAACCGCCCTATCTCCACTCAGTTTCAATATCTCAACCCCCAACTTTTGCAGGCAGCCCCTGCTAAACTACTGGTTGCACAGACCAGAAAACAAGGTAGACTGCCTGCAGATGTTCTCTATCTCTTCCCTCAGCTCCAATACTGCAGTTTCATCCCATGTTCTGCAGCGACCTTCCCTGCTCTCATGCTCTCATCATATCTTCTGAAAATCCTGAAAAAACAAAAACCTATGGGATAATGTGTTTCTATACTTTAAAGATTTGTTAGTCATTTTGGTTCAGTAGCTTGCTGATTGGCAAGGAACTAGGCCAGAAGGAGAGGTGGGACAACCAGACTAGTAGAATTCTGGGAAGGGAAAGGCAGAGTAGCTGATGCCAACCAGATGCAGAGGAAGCAAAACAAGAATGCTGCAGTAGGAAAAGGTACCAAACTATGTTGCTAAGTATATATGAAATATATTTTTTTTAGTTAAGAATAGTAACTAGATAGTAATATGCCTGAGCTACTGGCCCAACACTTACTATAATATTAAGAGTATGAGTCAACTATTTGGGAATCAGCTGCTGAATATTTGAGAGTTTCTGGAAGCACAGAAAAATTCCACTATAAAAACCAAGGAATAAAAACATCACCCTCCAGAAAGACAAACCTAGAAATCAGCACCTAGACGGATTATCATCACAAACACAGATGTCAAAATGTCAACAAGAAAAGACAATCAATACAGCCAAGGCAGTACATAACCACTAGAACCCAGCTAGCCTACCAGAGTATTTCAACATAGCTGAAGCACAAGAAAAACGATCTTAAAACCAAATATATGAAGATAATAGAGGTTCTCACAGAGAAAATGAATAAATTTCTTAACAAAATCCGGAAATATAATTGGTGAAAGTGAAAAAAACTCCTTAAAAATTCCAGAAAAACAACTGGTTGTAAGAAACAAATAAAATTATTCAAGGCCTAAAAATATGTATAAAATAAAAAGAAACACAAATTTAGAAAATTCTGGCAATAAAAAAATGTAGGAATTTGAACAGAAAAAAAAGCTTTACCAAAAGAGTTCAAGAGATGATAAATCGAAGCGTTGAAGACAGAGTAGAAGAAATGAATATATCACTCAAAGAAAATATTAAATCTAAAAAGGTACTGATACAAAACATTTAGGAAATCTGGAATATCATGAAAAGCCAAAACCTAAAAATAATAATAATAGGGGAAAGAGAAGAATGCCAGCTCAAAAGCTCAAAGAATATTTTGAACAAAACCATAAAAGAAAAATTTTCTCAACCTAAAGACATGTCTATAAAGGTACAAGAAGTGCACAGAACATCAAAAAGACAGAAAGAGAAAAGAAAGTCCCCTCACTGAATAAAAATCAAAACACCAAGCAAAGAGAACAATAATACAGAGGGGAGGGTTAAAAGCTTCTCAGGATAAAGACTAAGTCACATACAAAGGCAGACTGATTAGAATCACACCTGACTTCTCAGTGAAGACTCTAAACTCCAAAACTGTCTTGAGAGATGTGTGGCAGACTCTAAGATACCAGAGAAGCCAGACAAGACTACTATCCCATGCAAAATTTTCAATCAAGTGGATGGAGAAATGAATATTTCTATAAAGAAGTAAAATATAAACAATATCAATATCTATCTACAAATCCAACACTAATTAAAAGGTTAGAAGGAAAACTCTAACTTAAGAAGCTTAGCTACATTCATGAAAAGACAGTGAATAAATACTTTCACACCAGCAAAATGACAAGAAGAAATCACACACACAGACATAGAGAGAGACAGACAGACATAGACACACTTTTCACCACATCCACAACAACAACAACACAAAATAAGAAGAATGAGCAATCATCTTGATATCATTCAATATCATTGATCTCAATTACCCAAGAGAAAGGCCCAGACTGCAGAATGGATTTGAAAATAGAAGCCTCTTTCTGCTCCATCCAGGAAACACACCTGAACATCAAGGATAGATATTACCTCTGGATAGAGGTTCAGAAAAAAGATATTCCAAGCAAATGGACCTAAGAAGCAAGCTGTACAGCTATTTTACCATCCAACTACAACTCATCACTTGTGATGGGAAGGACACTACATAGTTACCAAAGAAAAAAACCCACTGAGATGACAGTTCAAAACTTAACATCTATGCCTCCAAAACAATGACACCCAATTTCATAAAAGGAGATGCTACTACAGCTTAATTTACATATTGACCCTCGTACACTAAGAGTGAGAGACTTTATAACCTCAATTTCACCAATGGGCAAGTTATTCCAACAAAAACTAAGCAGAAATGCTAGCTATAACGAGCTTTTCAACCAAATGGACCTAAGAGATAGTTACAGAATATCTCATTGCAAAACAAATGAATATAACTTCTCTGCACCTCATGGAACGTTCTTCAAATTTGACCACAATAATCGAACAAAAAGATGAAATAACTTCCTGTGTCTTATCAGACCCACACACGTTAAAGCTGGATATTAACAAGAGAAACAATAGAAAGACTAAGCTCATGGAAACTGAAAAACACTCTACTTAATGAAAACGGGTCAAAACATCCATTTATGAGTGAATACATACCATATCTGTCTTTCTGGATCTGTGTTACCTCAGTCAGAATTATTTTTTTCTAGATCCATGCATATGCCTTCAAATTTCAGGATGTCATTTCTTTTAACTGTTGTGTAGTACTCCATTGTATAAATACACCAATATTTTTTAAATCAAATTTTCAGTTTAGGAGCATTTAGCTTGTTCCCAGGTTTTGGCTATTACTAATAATGCTGCTCTGAACAAAGTTGAGCTAATACCTTTGGAGTAAGAATATGCATCCTTTGGGCATATGCCCAAGAGTGATATTGCTGGATCACTGGGTGGATTGATTCCAGATTTTCTGAGAAAACATCCTACTAATTTCCAAAGTTACTGTACAAGTTTACATTTCCACTAGCAATGGAGGAGTATTCCCCTTACCCCAATCTGTCTCCAGCATTATTATTATTATTACGGTTTTTGATCTTAGCCATTCTAACAGGTGTAAGGTGGTATCTCAAAGTTGTTTTGATTTGCATTTCTCTGATGGTTAAAGATGCAGAGAAATTCTGTAGATGGGGTTTTACTTACAAGGCACCAGTCCAAGATAAATATTTATTAGAATATAAATCAACACTCACGATATTAGTAACAGCTTATAGTGGCACCTGAACAGGGACTGGAGTATCCGAGCAATGGACAAGCAATGGACAGATGACGGATGATGGATTCCGATCCTGTCTCTCCAACAACCAGCAGCCAGGAACCAGGAAGAGAGAGTCCTTGTGTCCCAACAGCCACTTATCAATGGGGTTGGCCACACCCCCTCCAGGTTGGCCACACCCCCTCCAGGGTCCTGGGCTCCTGGATAAGTGTCTTTGAACCTTATCAGCTGACACCTTAATCCTAGCCACAAAATTCTTTAAATGCTTTTCAGCCAATTGTATTTCTTCTGTTGAGAATTCCCCCTTTTAGCTCTGAACCACATTTTTTAAATTGGGTTATTTGGGTTTTGGGCCTCCAATTTCTTAACTTCTCTATATATTTTAGAGATAAGTCCTCTGTCAGACATAGCATCAATGAAGATATTTTTCTCATTCTGTAAGCTCTCATTTTGTCTTGTTGAATATGTCTTTTGACTTACAGAAGCTTCTCAGTTTCAAGAGGTCTAATTAATTAATTGTTGTTCTTAGTGTCTGTACTACTGGTGTTATATTTAGAAAGTAGTAACCTGTTGCCAATGTGTTGAAGGATATTTCCCACTCTCCTTTCTATCAAGTTCAGTGTAGCTGCATTTATGTTGTACTGTTTGATGCACTTGGATTTGAGTTTTGTGCAGGGTGATAGATATGGATCTATCTGCATTCTTCTACATACTACCATCCAGTTATGGCAGGAACATTTGTTGAAGATACTATCTTTTTCCCATTGTATATTTTTGGTCTCTTTGTCAAAAATCATGTGTTCATAGGTGTGTGGATTAAGGTGAGGGTCTTTGCTTTGATTCCTTTGATCTATAAGTCTGTTTATATGCCAAGCTGTTTTTATTACTGTAGCTCTATAGTATAACTTGAAGTCAGGGATGGTGTGTCTATGTCTTTATTTTATTATGAGCTATGAAGACTGAGGAATATTGTAATCGTTGATCTTACATTCTTCCGTGCCTGTGTAATGTATGGTTCCATCTAAAGCTATCATCCTTCATACCTCCCTGATTACAGGATCCTAAATATAATTAGTAGGAGTATGCAGACTTTCCTTAGGTAAGATAATCAGCATGTCTGATTAACAGATGTCAAGTATTCTTTTCCCCCAAATCAATGAACAAACCAGAAAAGTATTCACCATAAAATCTTATAAGGTAAAGAGGGGGCCAATAAATCACAAACACATCAATAAATATGTTAGACATGTAATAAAAGATGATAATCCCTATAGACAGAATACTAGAGCAGGATGCAGGTTTTCAGATTTAAATTAAATTAATTGGATGACCATAAAAAACTAAATAACATTAAGCTTGTAAATGCTTCTAAACTTTCTGTTCTATTTTGGTATTATATAAAAAGAAAATTACTGAATTTTACTCTAATGAAATAATTTCATATAACCCACAAAGAAAATCATTTTAAATAATGAAACAAGAATAATTGCCTCATTATTTACCTTAATTGAGTCCCACATAATGATTTTAGCTATGAATTCACAGACAGAATGCTGACAGATTGAAAAGTACTTCATGTTTCATTAGTATGTGCTGATATGATTTCTAAGGAACATTGAGATCATTCAATTCCTCAAAATAGTACATTTGCTATTTCAAAGACACTATAATTTTAAGTCCAAGAGAAACAGTGAAGGCATGATAATAAAAGAAGGGATCTGAAAACCATTAAATTCATACACTAAACATGTCATCTCTCATAATACCTAATCTATAAAGAGTGAAGTTACTTAAAGAAATACTCAAATTATGTTTAATATTAAAGCGAAATGAAGTGTAGCTAATGACTACATTTACTAGTAAATGAAGCAATATGAAAAATAAAAATGACCATTGCCATAGATTCAATGGTAATTTAGTAAAAATAACTGAGGGCTTTTTATGTAACTTATAAAATAACAAACTCTATTAAGTATCTTTGGAAAAAATTCAAAGATAATTATGTGGAATGTTGAGTTAATATTTCACAATTGAAACTATTGTATACATACACAAAGTATATTTGCTTGCATTTAATTTTACAGTAAGAAATTTTGGTGTTACTTTAAATCAACAGTAATTTTGCTCATAATGTTACATGAATATTATAATGTATCAGGAAATATATTAAGCCAAAAGTTTTTTTTTTTTTTAAGAAATTTTAGAGTACTTTTCTGTAGAGATTTGACTCAATTTACTGATCATTTAATAGATTAAGATGATGGTAATTCCTGTATACTTATCCCAACTAGAACTTTTCTTAAAATCCTTATGAATGTCCTTGTGTGTGAAATTAACTTAAATGAAATAAACCAAAGTATTTGCAATATAGAACATTTTATTTAATACAGCTTCGATTTTTCTGCTGACAATTACTTACCTTAATTTCTTTTTAAGTTTACCATTCAAAAACACTTTTATTCTAAGCATGGATATTCTGATATAGTTCATGTGTCAAACACTCAGAAAAAAATTATAAAAATGCTTTCACTTTAAGAATAATTTAATAATAGCATATCATTAAATAAAATGCACACAATTACATTTATCCACCTTCCTAAAATGTTTTCTTTTAACAGAGTATTTTATCATATAAGTATACAGCTATGTCATACTAAGTTTCTAATACAGAAAAAAAAAAAAAAACATGTTGATTACTATCCCTAAATAAAATTCAAGAGCAAGATTCTTGGCAATGAAATCATGTTTCAGATGACAATGAGAGAGATAGATTGGACTCTATTATTTCAATATTAACCATAAAATATTTGATTCTTTCAGAATTTTATGCAAATATATAAGAAGCAGGTTTTTTCTTCATCATGATTATTGTTGAATAAATAAAATATGAAATAAAGTTCAGTGAGGTGTTTGAGTATGTAAACTGCTCCCCCAAGTATAGGTACTCAGAACCCACGTAATCACTGGGCAGATGTGTGGGTCCACATATAATCTCAGTGCTCAGGCTGCAGTCACAGTGGCTCCCCAAAGTGACTGATGAAAATGCTAAGCTCAGGCTTCAAGTGGAAGACCCTGCTTCAGTATATAAAGTAGAACATGATTAAAGAGAATATACCTGGTATCTACACATACATGTACAAACATGCAGCCTCACACACATGTGACCCACATGAACCTAAACATGAACATACAGATATTGTATATATGGAGAAAATCCTGAATGATTATGGCTTTTTTGCATTTTCTTTACACAATTAATTCTGAAAATAATAAAATATCTCTGTTGATAATTGCTGTCAAGGGGCAAATACAATGATTCATGGACTGTTAATTGTATAATATGAAAGATAATATATTTGAGTGCCCATATGAAGGCAGCTGAAACTCTCTAGGAGTATTTTATGTTTAAGTTTTAAAATTGAGTTTTGACAACACGTGTACTAAAATTATTTTTTAAAACAAATATCCTTGAATACTACTATTTTCAAAAAATATAGAATGGACTGAAGAAACATTTGAATTTTCTTCCATACATAACAGGTCAGTTTAATTCCATTACTCTGAAAGCAGACTAACAGGTTTTCTTGTGGGCAGAGTTACAAACTACAGATTATAACTCCGCTATGTGTCCCAGAGAGACCCCTAGGCAATTTGAGCACAAATTTCCCATGTTTTACCAGAGCCAATCGTCATGATGATTCAGAATCACTTGTAAGATGTCCACTTAACTTTCTGTGACAGTGAAGTCGAGAAATACAGTGACGAATACAATATAGCTTTTAAGATTTTGCTTGGTGTATTGAAGGTTCTACATTTTATTACCAGATAAAATACTCCTTCAATTTAAATATGACCAATCCTCCGGGTTAAATTGTTAGATGGATAAATGACCATGGTTCAGTATAAACTCTGCCTTGCCATTGTGTGAAATCTTCCAGACACAGCTTTGTTCTGCTACAGGGTCTCCTCGTGGAGATGTACCTGATGCTATTACCTGTTTTCATCAGAATCTATTGAAGAATAGGATGATTGTGCTTTTGTTTCTTGGCCAGGAAATGCTTGATTCTGAAAATTTCATGAGAAGACTCGGCAAGAAGTCAATCCAGGTATCTTGTGAACTGTTTATAATGTTTCTCTACAAAAATGTTGATCATCATCCCAATACCAAAGTAGAGATTTTTTATTTCCAAAACTCGTGTATTTTAGCTAATCAATGAATCAGAGTTATAGAAGAGTTTGAGGTGTTTCACATGAAAATAACCTTTTACTCAGAATGTAAATGCAAATGGGGTGGCGGCATCCCAATAAAGATTATATTTATGACTACATGAAGTAATGAAGTACATTGTTCAGGCCTAGGAAGATGTCACTAAGAATTAGGTAAATGTCTTTGGTGAAGGAAACATTTGACTTTCAAGGATTTGTCAAAGATGAAGTGTTTGCAAAAGTCACCATAGCTTTGGTAAAGATGGCCAACTTTGATCAATGAGCTTCTAAAACTTCTGGGGATTTGACTAGTGATGGACTATTGCAGCTGAAACAGGAAAAAAGGGTTAAATAGAAAACAAAATAAAACAGAACTGTAATATATAAAATAACTTCTAAGATATTTACAACGAAAGACCTACTCAAGTTCCTTTAAATATGTGAAATTATGGATTTTAACAAATAAAATTCCTTATGAGACAAGAAGAATGTTCATGCTGCATTATTTTCTCAAAAGCAAATCCACTACAATAATTTAAATAGAACCAAACGAACTAGTCTCCATTGTCATATTTGTGAAGATATTCACATTTTAGGAATTTCCTCAGCTAAGTTCCTCAAGAGGAATTAGAAATGTTAGCCCCATCTCCTGTCATTGCCTCTAAGATATTCCAGTAGACAAGATGCAGGCTGAGAAGACTTATATTGCAAAGCTAGGCTAATGTGTGTTTGTTTCTTAATTTGATCCAAACATTTAAAAAAGAAATATCAAACAAAAATAATATTAAATAAACAAAATCTTATAATGCAAAGATATAATAAAAATGTTTCTGTATAGATGATAAGATGTTCTCTCCTCCTGTGACTGTGTGTCTTTACATGCCCTCTGTTAGTCTTCTGTAAGAGTTCTCATGACATTAATCAGTCATTTTAAGTTTCTTGAGTACTAATTCTTACATTTCTGTTGTATTAATGTTTCAATTTTATGAGTGAAATCATTTCACTTTCACCTTTTTATGTGTCTTGTGACTTCCTATTTTGCTGAAGAGGTTATCATAAAAAGCCGTTGAATTTGTTATCAATTGTCTTCTTACCCCTATAAAAATGATCATGTTACCACATCATCATTAATATGATGTGTTGCATTGAGTTTGTACGCTAATTTAGCCATGCAGTTATGAGTACAATCTATTTATACTATATAATCCCAGGTGGATGTTGCTCAATACGGTTTGCTAGTATTTGGTGTGCGTGTGTGTGGTATGTGTGTGTGTGTGTGTGTGTGTGTATCTGTGTGTCCCTGTGTATATTGTATTCATAGAGAAATTGCTTCATAGTTTTTCTTAATTCCTTTATAGTTTTGATTTCCCTTTAAATACCTTCACTTCAGTTCATACTCAAGGTAATATGGTCAAAGAATTGACCTTTCTCTCCTCATTTCTCATACAGAAACCTGGAACTGGAGCTAATTCACCTTAAGTTATGGATAGAATACATCAGACCCCATTGACCTGAGTTTTGCTTTGTTAAAAAAAAATCAAATGTGGTTTTATTTTAATTGTTACTTTTTATATAATTTCCTTTTTCTTGAGTTATTTTTGCTTTCTTTAATTTTTTTGCTTAATTTTTGTCTTGTCATTTTGTCTTGTTGGCATGTCCTTTGCCTTACAGAAGCTTCTCAGTTTCAGGAGATTACATTTATTAACTGCTTCTCTCAGTGTCTGTGAGGGAAGACATTGATCTTATATTAAGAAAGTGCTCTCTTGTGTCAATGTGTTCAAGAGTATTTCCCACTCTCTTTTCTGTCAGATTCAGTGTAACTGGGTTTATGTTTAGGTGTTTGATCCACTTGGATTTGAGTTTTGTGCAGAGCGATAGATAAGGATGTATTTGCATTCTTCTCCACGGCACCATCCAGTTATGCCAGCACCATTTGTGGAAGATGCTCTTTATTTTCTCTTTTATCTTTTGACCTCTTTGTCAAAAATCAGGAGTTCATAGGTGTGTGGATTAATGTCAGTGTCTTTGATTTAATCCCATTAATTCACAAGTCTTTTTTTTTTTTTTTTTCCAGTATGAGGCTGTTTTTATTACTGTGGCTCTATAGTAGACCTTGAAGTCAGAAATTGTGATAAATCCTGAATTTCTATTATTGAACAGGATCGTTTTGGCAATCTTGGGTTTTGTTTTTCCATGTGAAGTTGAATATTGTTCTTTTGAGGTCTGTGAAAAATTGTGCTGGGATTTGGTAGGGATTGCATTGAATCTGCCGACTGATTTTTGTAAGACTTCCACTTTTACTATGTTGATTTTATTTATCCAGGAACATAAAAGATCTTTCCATTATCTGATATCTTCATTTTCTTTCCTCAGTGACTTAAAGTTCTTGTTATACAGGTCTTTTACTTATTTGGTTAGTGTTATCCAAGATATTTAATGTTATTTGCAGCTGTTGTAAAAGGTGATGTTTTCCTGATATTTTTTGCTCTTTTGTCATTTGTGTATAAGAGTGATATTAATTTTTGAGTTAATCTTGTGCCCTGCTGCATTGTCGACGGTGTTTATCAGCTGCAGGAGTTTCTCGGTAGAATTTGAGGGGTCACTTATATATACTATCATATCATAGTCATAGTTTGACTTTTTCCTTTCCAATTTCCATCCCCTTAGTCCATTTTGTTCTCTTATTGCTCTAACTAAATCTTCTAGAACCATAATGAATAGATAAGGGGAGAATGGACGCCCATGTCTTGTCAATGATTTGAGTTGAATTGCTTTGAGTTTCTGTCATTTAAATTGATATTGGCTGTTAGATTGCTGTACATTGCCTTTATTCTGTTTAAGTATTTTCCTTATAAACTTTATCTCTCCAGCAATTTTATCATGAAGAAGTGTTGTTTAATTTTGTCAGAGGCTTTGTTCAGCATGTAATGAGACGACTATGCATTTCTTTTTTTTCCTATCAGGTTAACTATATAACAAATGACATTCACATGTTTTCATATGTTGAGCATCTCTGGGAAGAAATCTGATCATAGTGTATGTTTTTATGTTCAATATGTTTTTGAATTGGTTTGTCAGTATTTATTGAATATTTTTGCATCGAAGCTCATGAGAGAGATTGGTTTGTTATCCCTCCTTTATTTCTTGGCTTGGGAGATTATAATAACTGCTTCTATTTCCTTGGGTTTATATAGGTCTACTTAGGTAATTTATCTGGCCTTGATTTAATTTTGGTAAGTGGTACCTGTCCAGAGAGCTGTCCACTTCTTTTAGGTTTTCCAATTTAGTTTCATACAGGTTTCTGAAGTATGACCTAATGATTCTCTGGATTTTCTCTGTGTCTGTTACTATGTCTTCCCTTTCATTTCTGATTTTTTTAATTTCAAGTTTATTGATTTCAGTCCTGAGTTGGATTATTTTCTGCCTTCTACTCTTTCTGTGTGAGTTTGAATCTATTTGTTCTAGAGCTTTAAGCTGGACTGTTAAGTCTCTTGTGTGAGATTTCTCCATTTTCTTTTTAATGTAGCCACATAATGCTATGAACTTACCTCTTCAACTGTTTTCATTGCATCCCAAAAGTTTGAATTATGTTGTGGATTAATTTTCATTGAATACTAGGAGGTCTTCAATATTTTTCTTTACTTCTTCCTTGACACAAAGGTGGTTAAATTGTGAAATATTCAGTTTCCATGAGTTTGTAGATCCTCTGTGGTTTGTGTTATTGTTGAAGTCCAACTTTAGAGCATGGTGGTCTGATAGGATACAAAGGTTATTCCCATTTTTGTATTCATTCATATTTTTATACCAAGTACGTGGTCAATTTTAGTGAAAGATTCATGGGGCGATGAGAAGAAGGTATATTCCTTTGTGTTTGGGTGGAAATTTCTGCATATATTTATTAAGTCCATTTGAGTGATAATATTTGTTAGAGTCCCTATTTGTCTGTTATGTTTCTGTCTGATAGACCTACGAATTAATGAGAGTGGGGTATTGAAGTCTCCCACTGATCATGTGTGGGATTTGATGTGAGGTTTAAGCCTTAGTAATGTTTCTTTTACATGGCGGGTTCCCTTATTTAAGGGTATAAATATTCAAGATTGAGACTTAATCTTGGTGGATTTTTTCTGAGATAAATAAGTAAACTATCCTGTTTTCTTTTGATTAAATTTTTTGAAGGCTATCTTGTCAGATAATAGATAACTATGTCTATTTTATTGGAAAGTCTTTTTTCCCCTTTACTATGAGCCAGTGTCTGTCTGTGAAGTTGATTGGTGTCTGTTGTATGCAGCAGAAGAATGAATTTTGTTTCTGTATCCATTTTGTTAGCCTGTGTCTTTTTATAGGTGAATTGATTCCATTGATATTAAAAAATATGAATTCCAAGTGATTGTTAATTCCTGTTATTTTTGGTGGTAACTTGTATTTCCTTTCTTTTTTTTTCCCCCCTGTGGGATTATCAATTGCTTATGCTTTCGTGGGTGTATCTATCTTTTTTTAGGTAGGAGTTTTCCTTCTAGCACTTTCTGTAGGGTTATATTTGTGGGTAGGTGTTGTTTAAATTCTTTTGTTGTGAATTATCTTATTTGCTAACTCTTTGGTTATTGAGAGTTTTGTTTGGTATAGTAGTCTGGGCTGGCAGCCATGGTCTCTTTGTGTGTGTATAACATCTGAACAGGGGCTTTGGACTTTCATTGCTTCCACTGAGTATTCAGGTGTTATTCTGATGAGTCTGCCTTTATAGGCTACTTGGCCTTTTTCCTTTTCAACTGTTAATATATATATATATATATATTTATTCTGTATACTTAGTGGATTATTTATCATGTGTTGAGCAGACTTTTTTTTTTGAGAGGTAGAGTCTAGTCTATTTGGTGTTCTGTAAGCTTCTTCTATCTTTATAGCCATTTCCTTCTTTAGATTGGAAAAGTTTTCTTTTATGATTTTGTTGAATATATTTTCTGTGCCTTTGGGCTGATATTATTCTCCTTCTTCTGTTCCCATTATTCTTAGATTTGGTTTCTTCATGGTTTCCCAGATTTCCTGAATGTTTTGTGCTATGACTTTTTTTGGGGGGGGGCTTTAGTGTTGTCTTTGACTAACATATTCATTTCCACCATCAAATCATCCATACCAGAGATTCTCTTTCATGTCTTACATTTTTGGTTATACTGCATCTGTAGTTTCCAATCATTGACTCAGACTTTCCGTCTCCAGCAATCTCTTGGGTTGCATCTTTATTGCTTCTGTTGAAGTTTTGAACATTGGATTGATTCCTTCACTTGTTTGATTGTTTTTTCTTTGTTTTTTTAGTTTTTTTTTTTCTTTAAAGGACTTGTTGATCCTTTCCCTTTTGTTGTTGTCTTTTTCTCTATTTCTCTAAGGGAGTTTTTAATTTCCTCTTTTAAGTTTTCCATTTTCTTCATAAAGTTATCTTTAAGGTTGTTTCCTTCTGCTTCTTCTGCATTGGCATATTCAGTTCTTGCCGTTGTGGAACCTCCAGGTTCTGAAGGTTCCATATTGTTCTTTATGGTGTTACATGCATTTGCCCATTGCTTCCTAGTATTGATGCAGTACTTGTCAGTATCTCAGGGAACTGATCTTGGTGCAATCTTCTCTGGCTGTGTCTGTGTCTCAGGAAGCCTCTCTTGGTCCAGTGTGAGCTTTTGGTCCACTTGGAGGTAGTGTATTGTGTGTCTCAGTCAGCTACTCTTGTTGAATATGAGCTGGCTATTTCTGTGTCTCAGTGATCCAATCTTGCTCCAATATAAGCTCTTGATCCTATAAGAACTCTTGATCCAATAGGAGCTGGTGACCTCTGGGTGTCAGGGAGCTGCTCTTAATCTAATAGGAGCTAGTAAATTGTGGGTCTCAGGGAGTTTCTGAGGTCCTCTGGTAATGGAACAGTTTGGAGGTTGTGGCAGGATTTGTAGATGTGAGTATCCTACAAACTGGGGTGTTAATGGGAAGTTCTGGTCCAGTGGAGATTTTTTCTGCTGGCCTTGGATTAAAGAAGCCTCTATGTAGCATTAACATCAACTAAATTTTTTTTAAAAGACTGTATGTATAATGTGGAACTTAAAAATATAAAGAAGTTGCTCTAGTTTTTACTGATATGTTCTTTTATCAGTTCTTTGATCATTGAATGCATAGGTAACTTCTGATAGAGCAATTTGTAAAAATTTTAACAACAATTTTTAATGTTATTAAAAGATTGAAGGCCATTATTTTAGAGCTTATATATTTTATTAAGAATTAGAAATTTGCAGTGAGCTAAAATGCTAAAATCGTAGTTAATGGTTTCAGCTAACACAAATTATGCATTTCTAAAACATAAACATCTTGTAGGTAGAGAAAAATTACAAAATATATAACTTATTTGTAAATATTCTTATTAAACTAACCTGTATTATTCATATACTTAATAAAATTACTAGGAGAATAAAACTATCAACATACTTTGTTATATATGTGTATGTTTTTCATAAAAATGCATTGCTCTTTAAATAATATCTTTTAAAAATATTAATTTTTTAGTTTACATCATACGCAAAAATATTCCTTCCCATTTCCACAGAGAATGAATAGCATTTTTTCATAATGTTTTTGTTTTCAGTGTGCCAATTTAAATAATAATGCACCAAACCAGTTTATATACCTTTTTACATCCTCAGCTTATTCTTTGTGGTTGTTTATTAGTTAATATAATTTTAAATCATTACTCTTCAATAGATGTGTTCTCTCCACAAAACTTCAGAACAGGAAAATACAACACATAAAGTGTTTCCAGCATCAAATACAAACAGATTTTTGCCTATAAATCCTGAGGATGTAAAGACTTTCTGGGTCCTATCATTTTTTGCCAGAGCTTCTTCACTCAAGGTGACCTTAACTAATAATGACTTTGTTTAAATTGGGGAAACGAACATTTGCTAAGCATGACATGATTCTGTAAATATATGAAACTCACAAAGAATGAAACAGAATGCACAGGGTCTGCACCAGGTCCTCTGCATATATATTACAGCTTCCAGTTCAGTGTTTGCATGGCATTTCTGAGTGTGTGAGCAAGTCAGTTTCTGATACTTGTGTCTTCATCTGAGATTATTTTCCTTCTGTTTGCTTGCATTGCTCAACTCCAATGTGATAGTTTTTGTTTTATTTTTAAAATGTGGATAGATGGATGGATGGATGGATGGATGGATGGATGGATGGATGGATGGAAGAAAACCTAGCTGCTAGAGTAAAAGATAACAACTTAATGGATACATGTCTGCCAGGAGAGAGAAAATATTTTTTCTCCAATACAGAAGCATTGGGTGTGTCAACTATTCCAGGAGAGGACTTGTGTTTAGAAGTAGCTGACCAAAGCATGATTGGACTCAGTATTTTTTGTGTGTGCATGTGCGTGTGTGTGTGTGCATGTTTTAGTGGATTTTTTTTTTCATTTTGAATGTGGTTTTATTTTTTGTTCATTTGGGATTTTTTGTTTGTTTGGGGGGAGGCTTTTGTTGTATTGGATTTTTGTTTCATTTCATTGGAGAAAACCTTGAAGTTCGGTGAGTACGGAAAGGGAGAGGTTCTGGAGGGACTCAGAGAAGGGGACGAACATGATCAAATATATTTGAATTTAAGAATTGCTTTGGTAATGAAAAAATAAGGTAATAAAATAGAAAAAGGAGAAAATGTTTGTACAACGTAAGGCAGGATAATAGTTTCTCTCTTTAAATAACTCTTAATTCAGGATGAGAAGACTGAAGGTCCATATTTTCTTGTATTGTGACATTGATAGTGGATGGTCCTTATGAACCTGACTTATCACCTGTGATATCTCAGATACCTCAATTAAAAGCTGCTGTTCAGTAGCGTCAATGTAGTGATAACTAAGAATAGGAAAAAACCTATATTTCAAGTACAGATATAAATAGCATAATGATAATAAATGAAAATGTAGAGGAACAGTATAGAGTTCAAGATATAGAAGTTTATATTTAAAACAAGATGGACTGAATAAAAGATTAACAGGATCTAATAATATCAAGACAAAATTGTTTTCATTAAAATCCATTTGATGCAACTATCTTTAGCCACATACTGACTTCCAATTACTTTAATTGTGAAACACGTTGATGAGCATGAATCCTGACTTCTTAATTAATTATACTTAACAGTTTCAAGGAAATTAAATAGTGTAAGAGAAATGACAAGCTAAAATATTGAACAGATTTTCTCAAAATTTTGTACACCACAAGTCATGAATAAATGAATGCATAGAAAAATAAGAAAAAATAAATTTATCAAAATAAAGTTACATGGCAGAGACATAAAATTAGCTTGAAGGAATGTCTAACTTTGTTTCTTCATCACTAATAAAGCACATTGTGCATTCATGAATTACAGAACATCAGTATTTCTTATTGTCTCTCTGCTATTTCATATATATATAAGAATGTAACCAATTTTGTATGAAATTATTGAAAGTAAAGATACCTTTGCTGATAAAGGGATTACTAAATCTTTGTCTTGATGAGTACTGCAAGTGAGGAAATTATTTTAACTTCTTACCTATATAAAAGAAAAAATGAAAGATATTTCATGAATTAAAAATAATTAATTATCTAAAAATATAAATTATATGTTGATTATCTATGTGAAATAATTATATATATAAATAAATTATAATAATTGAATTTTTGAATGAAATAGTCAATAGGGCATAATGCTATCTTTGCGGCTTTAGAAGTTTAGGCATTTGCCAGTTGGTCGTTGAAAGTAAAACAGCAAGGAGTTTCCTCAACATTCACAGGAAGGTTTTGACACACTCAGTGATTACATCAACTCTGAGTTTCTTACAGATCTTTGAAACCCGACTCTATTTGTAATTCAAGACAATTAATGAAGGAACTGAAGCTTAGTGGGTAAAGTTTGACTTGTTTCTGAAGTGGAAATTTTTCCATTAATATATGCAAAATTTCTGTCAGGATAAACCCAAGTCGAGAAAAGTTTATTTGTGCTCACTAGTTCAGAGAAGTGTAGCACTTAATGTCCACTTTACAAAGTAAGTTGGTCTCTACATGTTTGGGAGGCTCTGGCTTGCCCTCTGCAGGGTCATGTCTTTATGTTTGGTTCTGAGTTTATGTGTTATTTTGATAAAGCAGTTGTATCTTTAAGTGCTGGTAGCATACTGAAAAATCTATCTAAATACTGATCAATTCTATCTACTCTACTGCTCTTTAGTTTTGGTTTACAGAATTTATTGATTTCCAGAGCAAAATAAACCTCTCATAATGGATCTCTAATTTTTAAAATGGCATCTTTAAATTCAATTTCAGAAGACAATCTGAGCTAGCTTTACCACAGCATGCTAACATATATGT
Source organism: Phyllotis vaccarum (assembly GCA_033318265.1). Classification (NCBI taxonomy): domain Eukaryota; kingdom Metazoa; phylum Chordata; class Mammalia; order Rodentia; family Cricetidae; genus Phyllotis; species Phyllotis vaccarum. Next base: position 167,689,340 of record JARWLC010000002.1, on the reverse strand, counting down.
TACTGTTAAGTATTTTAATGGATACCAACTCTCAGTTTTCAGTAACTAGTTTGATACGATACAGGTCCAAAGTGAGCAGAACTAAGACACTTGTAATTATTAATACTAGCATAGAATACCTCATCTCAAATGGTTACACAGTATATTTCCAAATATTTTATTGAAAGTATTATGATTAGATAGTGATTAATGTCAATATTTTTAGTGATACTATATCTTTAAGGTTATGTGTATGTGTTGTGTTTTGTGTGTGTGTGTGTATGTGTGTGTATGTGTGTGTTTAATGGGAACCATTTGTAGAATGAGTTTTTGACATGGCCTAGTCTCAAGTTCTGAACTTTCCTGCCACTATTTAGGCCTCTAAATATAACTCAGATATTTACACTAATTTTATGCTGTACGGCCTGTGGCTCAGGCATATTGTTAGCTAGCACTTGTATCTTAATTTAACTCATTTTACTAATCTGTTTTGCCATACAGCCTGTAGCTTACCTGTGTTACTTTTACATGTTGATTCTTGGGTGTCTGGATGGTGTCTCCTTTCAATCTGTCCTCTTTCCTCTATCTATGCTCCGATTTCCCCGCCTACTTCTAAGATGCCTGCCATAACCCAAAACAGTCCTTTTATTAACGAAAGATACTCACAGTTTACAGAAAGAAATTCCACATCATATATGTCTTTATTTTTATTTTATGTACATAGATATTTCACCAGCATGTACATTTATCACATTCCCTGGTACTGGAATAGCAGACCGTTATGATACCACGCCATGTAGGTGCTGAGATTGAGCCCGGGTCCTCTAAAAAGCTCAGTCAGTGAACTTAACCACTCAGCCATCTCTGCAGCCACAGTTTTAAGTTTTGAATGTTTTTTTAAGATAATATAAATATAAAAGTTTAAGTAGACTTTGAAGTCTTAAATATTTGATTATATATTCATTTTAAATTCTAAAAGATATATTCATCATAATAACTACAAAACATTACTTGAAAATTGACTTTTCTAAATTAAGAATTTCTGTTATCAAATTTTCTGAAAAGTTGATAATAATCTCCATTATAAACTGTGATGCAAAAGACATTTCAGTGATTAGTAAGATGAAAAATCCCAAAATAGATATTAAAAATGTTATCAAGGTGTCATACATATGTCATATTAAGCCAATATACCTAACATTTCACCCACATATTTTGATGTTCACAATATCTAAATTAAATTGATTTACTAAAAAAAGGTCTCAGTCTCATTAGAAAGCAAAAAAATGTAAAGCAAGGGCTATGAAGTTTTAATATTCCAGGGACAATGCAGAAAAGTACAAGTATATGGCTTTATAAGTAATATGCTATCTCCATCCATTTTAATTAAAATTATAAATCTTACACTCCCATGCATTCTAAGTGTCTACAAATATGCTTCCTAAGCCAAGCTGTATATCTGGCTTCTGGAGAGTTTGCACGAGAGCTGTAAAAATATCAAAACCTTCTAAAGGTAGCTTAAATTTCAGGAAGAACAAATTTAGTTTTGAAAAGGATACCACTAGGATACCTCTAAGAGTACATAGTTAATCTTATCATAATGAGATTGAGAGTTCTATCTGATTTTGTAATCCCCATATTAATTGTGCTTTGCAAGCAGAAAAAGTTATACTAGGAACCAGTCATTATTATCTGTCTAGATATGTAGGATTCTTTTACTATTTTAAGATACACAGACTCTTTCTAAAAACAAATATGAACTCTGATGGCAATATGTAAGATGCTCTGTGCTTTGTTAGTCAAAGAAGTTACATCAGTAGTGTTTCCTTGAAGCAATTTATGAGAATAGGGTAGTTTTAAAGATGTTTAACCTTTAAACATTGTTATGTTTCAGAAACTCATTCTTTGGCTCATTATTCTATACAGATTGTAGGCAACAAGAAACAGTCATAACTATAACACATAACAAAGTGATGTGCTTTGGTGCAAGTTTCTGAAGCGTGACATGACCTTAACATAATCCTTAAGTAAACTACTTGGCTTTTTTTTTTTATTTGAAACAAAAGTGTGTGTGTGTGTGTGTGTGTGTGTGTGTGTGTGTGTGTGTGTGTGTGTGTGTGTGTGTGCCAGCCATTGTGTGTCTGGGGTTTGTATGTGTGCATGTGTGTGTATATGTATGTGTGTTTGTGTGGGTGTATTTACTCATTGGTGTAGTGCCTGCAACAGCAGTAGGTGTAAGATCTCTGAGAGCTGGAGTTCCAGGTATTGCAGTTGTGAGCCACCTGACTTAAATGCAGGAAAAAAAACTACTGTCCTATATGTACAAGTGCCTAGCAGCTGATCCATCTTTCTTGCTTCAGAAAATAGGTTTCCTTGACAGAGAATTGAACTGTGCCTCATTGGTATTTTTCTTTCATATTGACACAACCAAAGTACCCATCAAGATTGTTTGATTCATAATATACAAATGAATAATAAAATGTAAGCTTCTAAATTAAATATTTTGTCTATAATGTTAGAGGGAAAGGCTCATGGCTCCTGAAAACAGCTCCTGCATCCTTCTTGCCACTGTTGAGTTGGATTTAGACTCAACCATTCTACTCCAGCTGCAGTCAAGTTTGTCTCTTCACTCAAATATGATACTCAGGGAGCATCCATGCCTGACACTCAAGACTTGTAAATTATCAATAAGGGGCACTGAAAAAGTCATATTACCATAATATCAGAGGTCAATGAAATACATGACAATTTCAGAAAAATGTAGTTGATTAGAGTATGAAAGTTTTTACTATTAAAATATTACCAGAATGATTGGTGACTGCAATCAGTCACAGAAGCGCATGCTAATAATTATATGTCCAGATATGTAATCTATATGAAATCTACTATTTTCAAGAAAGTTGCTCATTTAAACCAATTTAGTTCCATTATCATGCTGACTTTTTAACTATGGCATTTGTAAATAAAGGGAAATTTGTCTCTAAATATCTTCCCAACCTATAATGACAATGTTTCTTAAAACATAAAATTTAACATTACATATTAAATTTAAGACTGCTTTTCTATTTATTTTTTCTTAATGTTTTCTTCTTGCATTCAGAAGGATATTTTCTGAATGCAGAAAATTGTGAGTTACTTGTCTTTAATAAAATATGGTTACCAAAAAAAGTATTTATGAGCTCAACATCTCTGTGTATTTTAAAACTGTTAAAAGAATTTGTACCCCATATGTGTTGTTGAATGCTGTCACAAAAAAAGAGAAGCCCTTTTCAATTTTTATGTTCTCTAGATTAAATTTATGTTTATTCTTTGACAAACAGCATTGTAGTAGGAAGTTTCTGTCTCAGCCCAGCCCTGCAGGCTGGACCCACCTGCTGCTGCTTAGGCTCCCCAAAATGATAAAGACACTTATATTAATTTCATGCTGTTGGCCTATGGCTCAGGCATGTTGTTAGCTAGCTCTTGCATCTTAATTCAACCCATTTCCAGTAATCTGTCTGCCACATGGCCTATGGCTCACCTATTTCTTTACATCTTGTTTCTTGGGCAGCTGGATCGAGTCTCTGAGTCAACCCTCCTTTTCCTATCTATGCTCCGATTTCCCCACCTATTTCTAAGATGCCTGCCATAGGCTCCAACAATTCCTTTATTTCACAACATACAGAAAGACATCCCACATCACAGCATATAGTTTTTAAAACAAACCAAGACAAAAAAGTATTATTGTTTCTTTCTTGACACACTGGACATAAAAGAAAAGATACAAAAATATTTTCTTAACTTCATATTTATTCATTTGTAATGGTAAATAAATGTAGATTCAAGGATATGGAATAATTTTCCAGTTCTCTCATCTATTTCTCTTTACAAAACACATAGCATATTTGTATAGTAGGAAGATCTACTGCCTTCTGTTTTTTTATTAATTTAAAATGCAACCCCACAATGATGATGACATTTGTCTTTTATCTTTCATTCTTGCTACCCCTATCTGCTAATAAGTCATTTGTGATCTGTAGTAAGAGGTTTCTGGCCTGGACTTTCAGGCCTTGCCTCAAGGTTTAGGACCCACAGACCCGCAGTCCCGCAGAGACACACAGATGCTTTCAATAATTTTAGGCTGATCAGCCTAAGGCCCAGGCATACAACTTGCTAGCTCTTTACCCTTAAACTAACCCATGCCTCTTATCTTGTTCAGCCATGCGGCTGGGCTGGGTACCTTTTCTTAGAGCAGCATAGTTGTCTTCTGCTTCTTCTGGCTTCTCTCTGGCTTCTGCTCTGTTCTTCCTGTTCCTGGAGATCTCCTAGTCTGGTAGCCCCGCCCACACTTCCAGTCTGCCTTTGGCCAATCAGCGCTTTTTATTAAACCAGTGGGTGGGACAATTATTTACAATGAAGCAACACAATTCCCCTATAGTGATTGGCTGATTTACCAAATCCAAGTGACATGATGCTAGGAAAACTCAGAAGTGGAGTGATAGCCTGCTGGTTGCCAGGGTGGGGGTGGCTCTGCTGGAGAACTGAACTTAGCCTATACACCTATGTCAGTACAGCTGACCTTTATTATGTCTGTCCAAGTGAATCTGAACTACTAAACTTATACTGTCTCTTCTTTGGAAACAAAAAGAACACACTTTCTAGATCAATAAAAGCATGGCAAAAATTAGAGTGTGTATTGATTTCTCTAGTGATGATATTACATCAAGCACAGGGCAGCAATTGATTTCCCATGTGCTTAATTTTGGATTTAACCCAGGATATCATGTTTCTTTGGATTTATTGTTTCAGGATGGGAGAATATGGCATTTCAAAGGTTCTCATCTGTACCTTGCTTTCCTTTTGCATCACAGACTGTTGTATAACTTTTCATAAACATTTATTCACTCCAGATAGTATACCAATAATAGAACCACAACAATAAAACCATCTCAAGTCCATGAAACAATGTGTTGATCCAGGGTATATACCAGAGGCTGGAGAGGATTCACTAACCAGAGCATGCATGGGTGAAAGGCAGGGATCGCCAAAAAGCTCACTTATAATGCAGACTCACCAATGCTCCACTTCTGAAGCTCTTTGTCCAATTTGTAGGGTACCCCACTGGAGAATCTGATCTCCGCAGGAACTCTTTATAACAACTTAACCAATGGGGCTGGGCCTTGTGAATGTTTTAAGTTTCAGAGTGGTCAGAACACTAAACTAGCAAGAATAATTACAGGTAGAGTTTATAATCTGTTATTGCTCCTATGGCTGTATTATATGTTAGCTTGTCCTCAGGATAGGGACAATATCCTCCCGGAATAATGGGTACACCAGAAAGAGGTCACTGTCTCCAGCAACTAAAACTGAATTCGGGCAGAAACGAAAACAGAGAGGAAGCAGAAGGATTTGGAACACATTGTGCCTTGTGATATGTTTCTAGCCCTCCCTTTGCTTTTCTCATTTATCCTCTTAATACTCACCTTCTTTCCTATCATGAATGACTAAACCAACAATATTCTACACGTGAATGTAGCATGCAGTCTTTCTCCCTTTCTTTCCTCTTACCAACCTTATTCCTCATTCCCTTCCCTTGAGACCCCCCTTTCCCTCACATTGTCTACTTTTGTTGTGAGTTGGTTCTTCCCTGGACCCTTTAGATGGGAACTCAACCTGACAAGGCCACAGCTACCAGAGGGAGCTAACTAAGTCCATAACATGAATTAACAAAGTTTTTAATATTAATAAGGAAACAACAGTAAAGCCTTGATAGTGTCTTGTTGGTTCTTTTGACACTTGCTTTTGCTTCGGTGCAAATAAACTTCAACATGAGGTTTTGCATTTGTGTGTTTGTGTGTGTGTGTGTGTGTGTGTGTGTGTGTGTGTGTGTGTGTGTGTGCATGTGTGTGAGTACATGCATGTGGTAAAATTGAAAACATGTTCAACATTAGAATATGTAGAGACTATAAGCTCTGTTCTTTTCTTGCCTCTTCTATAATGTGGAAACAATGCATTTTCCAGACTCCTCTAGTAGTTGAAAATGGGTCTACGTGATTGAGTTGGGCCAAAAAAGTCTCATGTAGAAATGACATTTCTATTATCCACACCACACAATTTATCATGAGAGAACTATGTGTCCATTAGATGTCACCATGAAGACTTTAAATCTACAAATTTATCTTTTAAAAAAAATCTTTTAAAATACATTTCTCAGACCCAGTTTATACTGAGTCATACCCAGACCTTGTTATAATGATCAAATTTCTTGAAGATGAGTGTTATTTTTGTATTTGCTTATAATATTGGGTGCTAGAATACACTGTACATTTTCATCTCCATTCATGTAGAATATAATTTTCATACTTATCTCTCTTTTATACACGTTTGTAATATACTTATTTCTTATAATTGAAAATTACTAAATTTAACTTCTGGGATAAAATTAAATTTAATAAAACAGTTTCAACTGCACAACAAAGGTATATGAGAAGTTTAGAAATATTAACTATTTACTCCTGCATGGACACCAAAACTCTACATATCATACATTTTGATGTAGTAATTGGTAAGTATTTGTACACCAATTTCTGTTATACATCAAGTCATTTAATTGCATGTACAGACCTAGTACAGAGAATTTTAAATAGCATGGTTTATAGAAACAGATTAGAAAATATTTAATTCTAGAAAAATATTTTTAAGAATTAGGTATATTTTTATTCCCCTAAATAAAATTAATTTGCATTACTAGAAAGTCACAGTCTAATTAAACAAGAAGGCCAACATATTTGTTTTCTTTGTTTCAAGGGCATTAGAAAGTTTTGCCTCCTCTTGCTAACACTGCCATGATCAAAATAAGGAAGCCTGGGTTGAGTGAAAACACACAGTTCTTTTCTTCACATATGTGGGATTTGGAAGCCAAATTAATTAGAATATTTAGATAACATATATTTGATATAGTTCTGCATATGGCCGTTGATAAACTTTTAATTTATTTGTTCGTAATGAATCTCATTCATTCTTTGCACATTTTACCTCCTTGTCTTTCACATTTTAATTATGTTCTTAAAATAACTTCATTTGATCACCAGTGTTTATATTTTATGAGCATGTCTGTATTTAATTACTTAATTATTGTTCTAGAGTTTGGAAGAGATTTTTTGATATCATGACCTAGTCTCTGAAGTCATTATAGCATTTGTTTATTATGTGGAAGTCTCAATACTATCTCTGTGGACAGTTCCTAATCTTTTGCAATGCTTCCACTACATATTTCACTGCCTTTTTAAGTTATGAAATAGATTTGTTATTATTTTGTGGTGATAAGTAATTGTAAAGTACATGTATCTGAGTAAAATAATTTATATCTCCAATATGGTCCACACTGTGTTCTATGGTTCTTCATTCTCTTATGTACATTCTGCTGTAAGGTCAGAATAAGCATCCTGTTGTTCAATAAACTTTATTATTATTTTCCTTAGTTTGCCTGTGGCAGTGATTAAATTTTTGTCCTTCTTGTTACAAACTTACATTATTTTTTGAGGAATATGTTCATGACATTTTCAAAATTCTTATCCTAATCAGTATTTTAAGAGTATAAATTCATGTTTGTACAAATATTGTCCTATTATGTTTGTCTTCTGTAAGTGATTTTCTTGGTGGTGGAGATATGGCTGTTACTAGCTGTTCTCTTATTTATATATTACGTTTCAGAGAAGGATGAGGAGAAAGCTAGGATACTCATTGTTGTTTCATGTTAGCAAGCCCAAGTCTCTTTAGCAGTTCTATTGAAGATGTAGTAGGGACCTGGATTTCTACATATTCTAACAATAAGGTGTTCATCCCACTTCTGAGAGAGTGTGGGTTTATCTAGAAGAAGATAAGGTATTCTTCACTTCAGACTTCTTACAGGAAACAGGCAGATGTTCTCATTCCTCACACAGCCAGAATATATAAATGGAGACCATGCTAAACTCAAATCTTTGTTCAGGAATAGGAAAGGATTTCCCACGACACCAACAGAGCTGACTGACAATGTTGGATGCTGTTTCAACGAGACAACAGAAGTGGAATATTCCCTATCTTCCTATTTGTATGTATTGTAGAAAGCTAGTTAAATGGGAATATCTAAAGATTATTCTGATTTTCATAATATATCACTTGAAATTTCCAGGAATTGATGAAAGGTACATATCATATGAAGAAATGAACTTTCTCAGATTGAACAATAAGAATGTATGAGATGCTCATACCAAGATGAACAGATAAACTTTGTCTACATGTGAGGCTTCACAAGTACTGCAGGGAAAAGAGGAAATGAATGGGTCAGAGCTACCTAATGAATAACTATCCTCTGTTTATGGCCTCACTAAGTCTTCCTAGGAAGAGCAACTTTGAAAATAAAATACTAATGTTTAGAGAACACCTGGGTAAAGTATTAGAGCAAACGTAGCACTATCTGATACTTAAAGCATCATATCTGCATTACATGAGCATGCAACTATGTTTTGTGAGAGACTATGAATTCTCTTGTGTCATTTTCCAAAAGTTAGATGTAAAAAGCATGGGCTATAACTATACTTCAGAGACAGATTGTGTGAATACGAAGAAGTAAATATAAAGACTATTAACTAATGGCTAGTGAGTATGACATATTTTTGCTTGTGTTTACTGGCCATTTGTATGTAGATATATCCATTAATTTATATGTGTATGGCATGAGAGTAAAAGTGAGGCTGTCTAGAAAAACAAAGTTACTATTGGAACTGGGAAGAATGTGAGAAAGATGAGGTCATGGATACCTCAGCCTTGAGTGTGTACTTGTGTGACTGGGCCATCATGTTACACATTGCACCATACAATGAAAATTAAGTACAACAATAATAAAATGAAAAGCAGTAAAAAGTCTATACAGCATGCCTCTGAAGGAGACCCGTGCATTAATTAGGAAATCAGCACTGTATAATGATAAAAATTCTTCAATTCCTTGCACTGATTTTCCCCTCTTAACCTTTTCTGTGTTGAAAGATGAAATAAAATCAAAGAAATAACCTCCCAGTTAACTTCAGAGCAAGATAACTTACTGAAGAGCCCTTATAAATACATATACTTAGAGCCTCTTTGAGTTACATATTCAACCTACTTTATGCCAAATAGAATTGTGGCCTATTGTGCCATTCTGAACTCTTCACTCAGTTAGAATTTTATAGGAGCCAACTAAAAGGATTCTTAGAAGTAGTACTTATTTCTTTAATAATATTATCTCAATGTATGTGTATTATTCCACGCAGTTATGTCTTATTAAAATGACTGTGACAAGTTTCCTTTTATATTTTTAAATATTTTAATTATTTTAAGGCTTTATATATTTATATAAAATGCAATGGCATATTGTGGTGATATTTTTGTAATATAATAAAAACATATCAGAGATATCAGAGGGATCTACCTACAGTCAGTCTAGGAGGATCAGAGAGTGGTGATTCACACCTTTAATCCCAGCACAGGGAGTATCCTGGGAGTGGTGACCTACACCCTTAATCCAAACTGAGTATGAGGTCATCTTAGTTTACAGAAGGAGTTCCAGGCTCCCAGGCAGGCAGTGGTGGGGCCATGCCTTACCTGAGCAAAGAGAGTATTTAAAGCAGGCATAGAAAGACAGAAGATGAGAAGAAGCCAGGAGAAACCAGGCTAAGGAAGCTGGAAGATAGCAGGGTAACATCTGACTGTGGTGTTTATTCTCTCTAATATCTCTGACTTTCCCAGAGATCTGTCCCTGAGTTTCCTTTAATTTGTGCAACAATATATAACTTTTATTTAAAACTTATATTTAGTTAAAATGAATTGCTAGCTTGCTACCTAGCTAGTAGAAGTGTGTTTTACTTCATGTTCTAAAAAAATAAGATTTTCTTCAATGGATTGTTGATTTATAATTATTGGGAATTACTAGAACTCAGTGTTCAAATACATTACAACAAGTTTTCAAAGTAAACACATGTTGCTCTTTAGAGAAATTTTGAATAACTTTTAGTCTTTGCATTTGCCTAGTACTTTGCATCAGAATATCCATTTTAAAAGATCATGTTGAAATATTCTGGAAATATCAACAAAAACAATGTCTTTGGATTAAAATTGGAAAAATTTTCATGAACATATGGAAAAAAGAGAACAGACCAATACAGAGTAAATAAGTTCATGTAGAATTATTTTCTCTGAGGCCCCAGAGTAGAAATAAGTGTAAGACTAGCACATGAACATTATCTGGTAGCTTTTAAGTTACTACCCAATTGTAAAGCTGTCAATCACTGTTTACCATAATCCATGCATGGGCAGAGTAGGTTGGTTTATTTTTTATTTTTTATTTTTTTATTCAAATGGGGGATTGTATTCCAGAGTTTAAGTTTGTCATCTCTCCTAAAGTGAGAATATATAGTACATCTCTAATGTTCTTTCTCCAGTACTCACTTTAATTTACTGTGTTTACCAGACTTTGATCTTCAGTAAAATATTGTTTGGTAATTTCTTCAGATTAGAAATTCTGAAATTATCATCTCACACCTTGAAGAAAAAAGTAAGGAAGGAAAACAGGAAGAATATAGGAAGGGAAAGAAGGAAGAACTATTAAAGGTCAAGAAAAAGAAATAAGTCACTTTTTTCTCATATTGAGTGAATAAAAGTAACTTGTATTACTGCAAAAAAAAAAAAAAAAAAAAAAAATGATTCCAAGCAGACTGTGCTCACTCATGCAATTTCAAGAAACCCTTAACTTATAAAGACCTCACTACAGAACTGAAGGACTTTGAAGAACACGAGATATATTTGGAAAGTCAACTCTCTAAATATAAAACATACCATCAATATAAAACTTTAACTCTACGTAAGGGAACTGGCAAGCTCTTTATAGATTGCATGCATTGTTGTTATGTATATAAAAGTAAGAAAAAAACTTTACTATTTAGAAATTTATTTAGTAGATTTTGTTAGATTGTTTAAAATGAAATCAAACTTCTATTATATTGTTGCTTAAGAATTCTGCAGTTATAAATTGTGGGTTTTAGATCAAGATTTTAATAATTAAAAATAAACATATTTATAAAATTAGAAAATATTTAAATTATTTTACTTAACATTTCTTTATAGTGAATATTTAATGCCTATGAATTAATCATTTGATTAATATTAAATTTACATTAAATATTAAAAATACCGAGTTTCAAGGAAAATTTATTTGAAAGGTTTTCTCAACTTTAGGAAAAACAAAATTAATTAATCCTATTGGGGTTTGATTTTAAATAATATAGGGCAATCATTACTGAGATGAAATATTATCTTTTAAAAAGTGTGAAGTTCAAGCACACCATCTAAACAACCATACTCTATAGCAACTCTGTGCATGCTACATACCTATTCAAAAGCATAGTTCAATCAAGTAGTATAAAAATGAATTAAATTATAGTAATTTCTCTTGGAAAGACAAATATAGCATGGAAATTATGAAAATATCCATTTAAAAGCTATAGAATGTGCATATTTATTAAAGAATAAAATTGCATCTTATAAGGCAGTAAATGAAACTTCTGATTAATAAGGAAACAGTTACTTTATAAAAAATATAAATAACATAAAAATAAAGTCACTATAAGCCTACGTGTCTAAGAATGCCTGCGGATGTTAAGAAATTCATGACTAAGTTTAAACCAATGAAAAATCAATTCATTTTATAAATAATGAATTTTTTGACAACTTCACGCATGAGTACTGTATTCAAAAAAAACATGAAAAGCATGGAAAGACACACCACAGATTTGAGACATTATGGACTATAGCTAAGGGAACATTCCTACTTTCCTGGATCATCCTCCATTTGGCGATTTGTTTTGATGGTTTTCTGTTGTTGTTGTTGTGCCTTTATCTGTTGATTTCTGAGACAGGGTTTATTTTCTCTGTAGAACAGTCCTGAGTGTTCGGAACTTGCTTTGTAGACCAGGCTGATCCCAACTCATGGAAATGCACATACCTCTTACTTCTGACATTTATTTTTTTTAATTAACTGTATTTTCATCCTGCTTTCAAGAATTTATGATGTCCATGAAAGTAAATAGAATACAAGTCGTATTACTTTCTAAATTAGATTTTCTCTTGTAATTTATCTAATGTAAAGAAGCAATAGCCTAAAAAAAAAAAAAAAAAAAAATCCCTAAAAAGTTGTGCTCTTGTACTGTGTGAATTTGTTATTGAAATGATATGTTAACTCTCATAATATAAGTAAACACAAATACTGACCAGAATTTGATCAATAATAACAAAAATCATTCACATGGAGTTAAAAAATTGGAAGAAAAAAACGATTTATCTGTAAGTGACCACTTTAAAAGAGAAAACTACACATTTGATGTCTAATTAAATTTTAGAAATAATTTAGATATTACCACTAGGAATTTGGAATTAAAAATATCTTTAAGAATTATAAATCTATACAATAATATGATATATTATTTTCTCAATTTAGCTAAAAATATGCTTAGGAAGATGAAAAGTGTATCTGTCATAATTTAATCGTGATCTGGAATTCTCGGATGGAATTATAGCAATGATAAAGACTCTAATTGTTTTGACTTATTAGGATATTTTTCTCAATTAGAAAACAATATTAGGATTGTTGTTTTAAACTGTTGGAAACATGAAATTTATTTATGTATTAACTCTTTGGGGGGTGTTGAAGTTGGTGAGTGAGCAGTCTATTGCTAAGCTATTTCCCTAGTACAGGCAGGGCTTGACTAGCAATATTTTTCTTTCCACATGTAGAGCACCTGGAGTAGTATTCTTGTACCACTTAGGGCTATATGATCTTATTCCCTGAGACAATATTAACAAAGGGTTTTGAAAGATGGAACTGTAATGTGCAAATGTAAGGTCAGGCCAAAGTTGGACTATCATGTATGTCTTTCTAATACACATGTAAACTGTTGACATGACTTACTTCTGACATTAGGTAAAGACTGATTGCCATATATAAGAAATCTAAGAAATTGGGGTTTTGCTTTTTACACAGTCCATCTGAAACAGGTTTTAGAGTTTTTTCTTTAATACAGAATAAATCCTCTTAGGTCAAAATGTGCTTTGAAGTGCTAGGCAAGTCTTGTAATTCTTTCTAGGAAAAAAAAAAAAAAGATGAACTTCGAGGAAAGAAACACAGGACTTTTAGCTAAAGAGATAATTTTGGGACCCTTGGTTCTTCAAGGTGTGTATGTAGCAATGTAGCATTTAGTAGTGGCCTATATATTTTTTGACCCTGTCTTTATCTCTGCCCTTTCTTATCCAAATGCATTTATAGTGCTGTTTCCTCATGTGCTGAGTGATAGCCTCTGCTTACTGATATGAGGCACTTAGCTAAGTGCTTGTTGATATACTTTGTAGTCAAATTTGATGCAGCTAGAGTTTCAAAAGGGTTTGTTTACAGTATCCTGTATCCTGAGACCCTACAGCCTCCAATGCCATGTATCTTGGCCAAATGAGAAACACAAGAGATGCTCATTTTCACCTATGAGTGGTGACTACCCACCTTGTCATTCTAGATATGTATAGAAGACATCACTGAGATTCTGTGACTATTCTGCAGCAATAATTGCCTTAACATCCAGTTGTTAATTTATACCCAAATGCCACCTAATTCATGGCTTTGATATGTATGGTTAACAAATAATTTTATAACAAAGTTTACTCAATGACTGTGAATAGGAAATATAGAGGAAGATACCCTCAGAATTGGGAAGGCTGCATGTCACAAAATGTTAGTTTCAAAAAGTGTCATTTGAAAATGATGGGTAGTAATGCAGAACATTTGGAAACACTGTTCCAACACTCAAAATTTTTTGCATATAAAATTCAAGAAATTATTATCATCTCAGCTCATGAAAAAACACTAAAATATACTTACAGTTTTACCTTCTGGATCAAGAGATTATATTTCAATATGTACCTTCCTAAAGTGCTTTGGCAAGGACACATAAAGTTCTTCCATAGTACATTAATCTTAGAACATGGCTTTTACAATTATTTATGCAGAGCACATCATGCATTTAGAACTGAAGGCTACCTATCAAGTGTGATTTAGAAACTTAACAATGTCTGAGAGTGCTTCTTATCACTGTCTCTTCTGGTTGTCTATTGTTAGGCTTAAAATCATTCATTATAGCTGTTACACTAAAGGAAAAAACACCCTTAAGATATGCTGAGTGAATTCACTACCCTTGTACATCAGCAGCTTTGGCTTCAACATTTGATGAATGGAGAAAACACTGGACATTGGGTCACAAACGTTCCGAATGAATCTTCAGACCTGGGTCACTATAATGTAGGATGCATAGGAGAATTAAACCATGGAATAAAACAAAGGCCTCCAATCAGCAGACCTCAAGAAAGGAAAGGAGCCTAAATGGATTTATGAGCCACTGACTTGGATACCAGAAATGTGTTCAGGTCCCTCTAGGACAACAGTCCCTGGACTTTCCTTGGAAAGAAAAATTTTCTTCATACAATGTTAGGATCACGATTCCCCTCCCCGAAATCTTTTCCAACTCCCCTGTTCTCCCACCCATCCAACTCCACACCCTTTCTCTCTCTCTCTCTCTCTTTCTCTCTCTCTCTCTCTCTCTCTCTCTCTCTCTCTCTCTCTCTCTCTCTTAGAAAATAATCAAGAAAAGGAAAATAAGAAAAGATAAAACACAAGAAACATAAAAGCACACTCAAACACAAATCCATAAGCCATAATTATCAAGAAAAATACAAACAACAACAGCCAAACCCAAATAAAGCAATGAGACAAAAAAAATCTACAAAAATAGCATTGTGTTCTTTTGTGTTGGCCGTCTACTCCTGGGCATGAAGCAAAACCTTAAGTTTGGCTTATAAACAAACTGACACTCAATTGGGAGGAAAAAAAAAAAAAAAAAAGGCCTTGCTCTAGCTGAGCCAACTCTCTTTCCCCAAAGGTTTGTATCCTGACCACTGGAAATGAAAGTAACTCATTTTTCTTTTGATAAGTAACTAATGTGGTAATTAGCATCAGTAGCTGTAAAAAACTAATATACCGTGGGAAAAAAGAGATGGGATTAATGTCTTGAAGAGGAAGGTTAAGAGTTTAAACAAATGCTTAATTGTGTATGAGAATCAATGACATAGAAAGTATTATGAGAAAATTAAAAATAAAGAGAAAACTCTAAACCTTGTTTTAAATTCAGAACAGTTGGTAGTGTGGCTCTAGAGAGATGCTTTATGTAGAAGTCTCAAACATGCCCATTGCAAAAATAAAGGCTGCTCTGAAAAAGACAAAAATGAATGAGTTTAAAAGAAAAGGATTCAAAGAAAGGTATGTTTACTACATCATATTTTCAGATAGAATATAAATACGTGTACTTAAATTTTATACAAAATGTCAAGAACACATAGCTTTAAAAAACTGGACTTCTCTTAATTAATTATTTAAACTGCATCTAAAAAATTTTAAAAAACCATAAAATATACTTTTATGTATCTTAGCTATCTATAGTTAAGAACTAAAATTTCTTTTTAAATGTATTACTATGCTTCTTGTATATCAACTTAATTTTGTATGTCAAGTTAATTTTAGGCATAGAAAGATTTTTTGAACTTGCACAGTTGGTAATAGGAATGTCCAAATATGGAAAGAGTCCTTATTCATCCAGAGGAGACTATGGTTTTGAAAGAGTCTCACACATCATTCAAAAATCACTAATATAATCAATGATAAGTGTAGTAAGAGGTGTCTGTCCCAGACTTTCAGGCTTACCCTCAAGGTTTAGGCCTACAGACCCACAGACCCACAGAGACACACAGATGCTTACAATAGTTTTAGGCTGATCAGCCTAAGGCCCAGGCATACAACTTGCTAACTCTTTACCCTTAAACTAACTCATGACTCTTATCTTGTTCAACCATGTGGCTCAGTACCTTTTTTCAGAGCAGCATAGGTGTCCTCTGCTTCTTCTGGCTTCTCTCTGGCATTCTGCTCTGTTCTTCCTGTTCCCAGAGTTTTCTTAGTCTGGTAGCCCCGCCCACACTTCCTGTCTGCCTTTGGCCAATCAGCGCTTTTTATTAAACCAGCAGGTGGGACAATTATTTACGATGGAACAATATAAACCCCCCTACAGATAAGGAAAATTATTGCTATAATTGTAATTTAATATTTTTTATTGAATTAAGGCAATAAAAGTGAATTTGACTATTTGTAATCTGTCGCTAAGATGAAATACAAATACATTCTTATAATTTATTTCAGAGATTTAAAATAGTGTTTATTTCTGACACTAACAAATTATTAGAGTTATGGCTGTCTCATATCATTTGCTTTATTACTAAAGATATTCTGCTACCATACCACATATTTATATCAAGACATCGTATTTCAAACATTGTATTTCAAACAGTTACTTGCTCAGTTTTCTATAGTTCATGTATAAATAACTATAGAGGTTTTATTTAAGAGCTCTCAATAGATTTTCAAACTAATTCCCATCAATTCAAGTACTATGATCCCATTGATGAAATTGTCTTTTTAGAAGTTTACTTGATTATTATTAGACTTCACTTTGTACTGAATAAATGTTTTGCTTTTGAAACATGGTTCATTATGTTACATGCACACAACAAATAATTTCTGTATAATTAATTCTGAAAGGCAGCCTCTACTTAAATGGTCTTCTTTGCTGTAGAGTGTTCAGAAACACTAAATACTGTTAAATAGAAGTCTTCTAAAACCTGGTAAATATGCTTCTAAATAAACAGGTATTAAACAAAAGCCCCGGGATTATTTCTCTTCTGTAATGAGTATAATTCAAGTGCTGTCCAGTCGCCTTTTAAAAATAAAGGACGAAGGCAATAATAAATGATTTCCTCAAAGGAAAAACACATTTTGCATGAGATTGACAAGATTATTGATTTTTTTCCAAGACCTACATTTTCTTATATGTTTAAGTGCACTGTCATCTGCTTTTATTTCCCAAAAAGTATTGAGATGCTATAATAAATGACTTTGTTTTCTGTCGTTGCTGTCCTAGAAAAATAAACTTTACATGGCAATGAAAACTACTGTTAAGTGACAGAAAGGTCACTGAACTGTTATCCGATAGTGCATGGGAGAGGAAGCCTATCACACTCTTAGCTTCATTTGAAAAGTCTACTCCCCGGACAACACATGCCAGCAAACACAAGCTCTTCTAAAAACCAACTCTTGAAATTTTTTTTCTAAGAAAAACCTGCTGTAGATTGATTTTTTTTAATAGGTACAAAAATATAGGCTCATTAATTCACAGAAAACTGGATGATTCTGATAATTCTCACCACTTCAGCACCTGTGGAAAGTCATCAAAGCTTTTCCATTTTGCTCTTGGCAACCTCAGACTACTTAGAAACTTATTAAAAAATGTTTAAATTATTTTAGGTGTTTTCTTTGCCAATATTTACATTTTAAAATGAATGAGGAAAATGAAAGTGTCTAAATATGACACAGAAGAATGATTAAGGGAAATATGACTTACAAACAGTGATTCAATGAACTGAAGTTAGTCTCGTGGTAAG
This sequence comes from Phyllotis vaccarum, assembly GCA_033318265.1. Classification (NCBI taxonomy): domain Eukaryota; kingdom Metazoa; phylum Chordata; class Mammalia; order Rodentia; family Cricetidae; genus Phyllotis; species Phyllotis vaccarum. The sequence goes on along the minus strand of JARWLC010000002.1, from coordinate 167,671,787 downwards.
AAAGCTGAGACAAAAGGAAAATGTGTTTGAGCATAGACTGCCTCAAGGCCCTTCTCCAAAGTGACATCATTCTCTGGCGAGGTCACACATATTCTAACAAGGCCACACATCCCAATAGTGCTACTCTATAGAAGTTTACGGGGACCAATTCCATTCAAACTACCACAAAATTTATATTCTCAGATAATAAAATGACTGCACCAGCCTGTTTTGTGGGTCTATTTGCTTTGTTTATAGGAGATAACAAGAGGAATATTTTTTACATGCATTCTGCTAGTCTGTCTTGTCTTTATATTGGGGAACTGGGACCGGTTATATTAAAATATAACCATGAGTAGTATATTCTTGTTTGCTAGCTCTTATTATTGTGTTGTTTGATGGTGATGATGGTGGTGGCATGTGTGTTTTTACCCCTTTGGATTTGAGGTCTTGGATTATTTATTTCTTGTGTTTACTTTTGTGTAGTTAATCTCTTTGGGTCGGAGTTTCCCTCCGAAATTTTCTGTAAGGGTGGATTTATATATAGATATTGCTTATATTTGTTTTTATCTTATAATGTCTATTTCCTGGGATGGAAAGTGTTTTCAGTTATAGATATCAGGCTTTTAAATCTACTGAGAAGTCAGTTGTCCATTTCAATGTTCTGACAGTATATGTTACTTGGTATTTTTTCCCTTGGAACTTTTACTTTTTTTTTTGTTCTCTATGTTTACTGACTTCTTTTTTATATGCCATGAAGAATTCCTTTTCAGATATAGTATATTTGACATTCTCTGTGCTTCTTGTACCTTTGTAGGAATTTCCTTTAGGTTTAAAATTTTGCTTCTGTGATTTTGTTGAAAATATTTCCTGTGCCTTTAATGAGTTTTTTTTAATCTTGTGTGTGTGTGTGTGTGTGTGTGTGTGTGTGTGTGTGTGTGTGTGTGTGTGTGTGTGTGTGTGTGTGTGTGTGTCCCTGGTTTCCTGGATCTTCTGTACCTGGATTTTTGTAGATTTAACATTTTCTTGGTCTAAGACATCCATTTTTTTTTTTTTTTTTGCCAATGTGTCTTCAATTTCTGAAATCATTTCTCCTTTCTCTTACATTGCCTCTGAGGCTCCTGTTGAAGTTTCAAAATATTTTATTTCTAGTTTTTCTTCAGTTTGGGCTTTCTTTATTCATTATATTTCCAGTGTCAGATCCTAAACTGTTCATTCATTTAAAAATACAAAATAATTTTTGAATTTGCCTGTTTGCACCAGCCTATCTTTGATCAGTTACCAAGTTAATCTTCTCCGCATAATTCCAGCTTTAGTATATGTGGCACTGAAGAATGCATCTTGTATATTTTTCATATATGCAAAAACTGTTTATTTTTTAAAATAACTTCAAGGTTTCAGGTCACTCTTTCTCTCTAGGTAGAATGAAGGATGGTTTCCTTAAATAATAATCATCCAGCCCATAAATACCTACATTTCACAGCCAATAACTTATCAAATATTTTATATTTTTAGTCCCTTTCATTCAGTTTTACAGTACTTTTCTTCTGGCTAATCCTGCCTGTCTCTATCAAACAATCTTTATCAAAATCTTGACAGTCTATAATTATGTTGCTTCTCTCAGTAATAAAGAATAATTTACTTACGTTAAGGTTTATATTTTATTTGTATTTGAATCATGTCCTTGCCATAGTGTATAGTAATATCTTTTTAGTATATTATTTAACCTAAAATATTTACATGTTGTTTATTTATTCACTGAAAAGAAGTTCAATGAAAATATCACCCAAGCAATTTTATTTTTAGAGAAACAAAGTTCATTTGATATCATAAGTCAAAAGATAACTTGTCACATAGTCCCACAAACTTCACTCAGAAAAGAATTAGATAAGGCACATTAGTTCTCTTTCCCTGGCTTGAATGACAGTTTTATGATGTGACATGGCTATGGTCAATAAGCTGTGGTTTACCACAATTTCACTGAGCGTCATGTTTCACTTTTCTTGGCTTCAAAATCTCTAAGTCTGAATGCTGCTGTTCATATTCTCTGTCTAATCAAGATTGGCATTTTACCAAAGGTCAAATGGTTTAAAAAGTGCTTTGTTTCATTGAGAACAGTAAAACATATTAAATTTGTAAAAATCATAGCACTTCAAATTCTGCATGAAATGTTTGGTAAGTGAAATTATACACCACATAAAGTTCTATTTAAATAATGAGTTGAAGGAGAAATATAAAATGTGGCATGAATATAGAAAATAATATTCATCATCTTATTGTGCTTCATGTTCGTTATCTTAATTTTTATCATCAAACAGATTTGTTGTTAGTGATGCAGATGAAGTTTTATTGATTGTACGAGTAACTAAATTTTAGGTATCCAATTCACAAAGCAGGAAGCAAGTACTAAAAGTATTATGAATGTTAGTGTTTTTCTAGTTTGAAATTCTTCCAAGGTTCACATTTTTATTTAATTTTTTTTTTTTTTTACATATTAACCACTGCTTCTCTGCACCTCCTTCCAGTCCACCCTCAGCCTCCCACACCCCATCTCCCATCTATTCCCTGGCGAGGGCAAGGAATCCCAAAGTGAGTCAATTTGGTCTGGCATATCTAGGTGAGGTAGGATCTAGTCCCTCCCCCAAGCTGTTCATTTCTTTTAGTTTTTCTATTTTCTGATTTTGTGAAGTACAGATTTTTGAAGTATGACTTGATGATTCTATGGATATTTTCAATGTATGTTGTTATGTCTTCCTTTTCATTTATGATTTTGTTACTTCGGATATTCTCTGTCTGCCTTTCAGTTAATTTGGATAAGGGTCTGTCTATCTAGTTGACTTTCTCAAAGAAATAACACTTTGTTTTATTGATCCTTTATATTGTTCTCTTTGTTTCAATTTTATTGATTTCAGCCTTGAGTTTAATTATTTTCTGCTGTCTACTTCTTCTGGGTAAGTTTGCTTCTATTTTTTTTTTTTTTTTTGAGGTTTCAGCTGTGCTGTTAAGTTTTCTTCAGTTTTTATGTAGGTATCTACTATTACCAACTTTCCTCTTAGCACTTCTTTGATTTAGGTACGTTGTGGATTCATTTTCAATATATAATTCCATATTGTACTGTTAATAATCCCTAGGCCAGATGAATTAAGCTCATAAATGAGTAATTCAGGCCCTACCCCTTCTCATAGTACAGAGAATAACCACTGGCATCGCCAATGGAACAGTGGTGATAAGTACATCCCTAACTATCTACTATTAATTTTTCTTTTTGTTCATCCAAGACCTTCAATTAGTGGTTCAGATCATCCTCACCCTCCAGATCCAAATAGACTTTCTGGCTACAGTGGTGCTACAAAATTGACAAGTATTAGATAGTACTAACAATAGTACTCTAATAGTAGAGAAGTCCAGTCTTCCACCCTTCCTAGGATTTTTCCTTCTATGTCAACCAATCAGGTATAGTAAAGAAAAGATCTGAAAACTCCAGAGAGATCTCCAAAATGTATTGCCAATATACAGGAAACATGTTAGTAGTTAGTGGTGAAGAAATCATTTGCATCAGGCTACGATTACTAGAAGCAGCTGGGTGGGGAACAGGAAGAAGAGAGAGAAGGGCCTGGAGCAGAAATAGAAGAAAACTTGGATATAAGAAATCTCTTTCTTTTTTCCCAATTGCTTGCAGCATTTGTAAAGCTTTTAAGCAATATTATAATCTAGGGTGCTACTAGGAGGCCATTTTATTTGTTATCTAAGGGGTATTGAAGCCAAATTTGTTTGCAAAAGCAAGTAAGTTTGGGCCCTTGGGGTTAGGTGCCAAGTAGAATGGCTTGCAATTTCCTAAAAGACATCCATCCCAAGGGGTAATAATGACGGAGGACAGATATCACTGTTCCAATGGTTGGGAGGAGTGTCTTAGCAGCTTATAGTCAAGGACATTTCCAGAATTCAGGGAGGACTAAATGAGAGCCAGCCATTTATTGGGTCATCACTGTGCTTAAGGGCGTCAGGGGCAACAACCCGAGGAGAGTTGGAGCTTGACACTTGGGTTTTTGAACAAGGGAGCAGAAAAGGATCAAAATAGCTCAGTTAGGCCAGAGGAACTTACAGAACTTCAATTCAAGGGTGGGGTGGCAGGATGGTGCCGGTGAGGAAGGCTGTCTGTAGCCTTTAAAGACTATGGCTATGAGTACCACATCCTCCAAGAGTACTAGAAGGGTCCCAGGTGCCCAGTTGTCACGTCCACAGACTCAGGAAAGAAAGTGTATATACTAACCAAAGGACAAATTTGCTGAATTATCACTGGTGGAGAGTCTATTGTGGTGGACCAGGTATAAGAAATGGAATCTTGGTATGGCTTAGACCCTCAGGGGGAGCACAGGCCCCAACAGACTCTATTGGAGTTACAACATCAATGAAAGGTTTTTCTTTTTCTTTCCTTTTTTTTTCCTGGCATAAGGATATTTTGATAAAGGGAGCCAAGGAATACCATGAAGTCAACAGCAACAAATGAACCTCACACAGGAGATTTATTGGGAGAGAAACAGAGTGGTGGCTGACACTGTGATTCCAAAGATACAAGGCAGGAGGGCTACGAGGTCTGGAGAGCTTTTGTAGGATTCCTGGAGCATGTGCAGTGAATTAATGGAAAAGTACAGTGATGTGGGAATGCCTTTCTGTATGCTGTGAATCTCAATCTTTAAATAAAGGAGCTGTTTTGGGCCATGGCAGGCACCATAGAAGTAGGAGGAGAAATCAAAGCATAGGTAGGAGAAGCAGGACAGAGTCAGACATATTGTGAAAACCACCCAAGGAGCAACATGTAAGGAACACAGGGGAGCCATGGGTTGATTTAAGATGTAAGAGCTAGCTAGCAAAGTGCCTGAACCATAGGCCAAACACCATAAAGTTAATATAAGTGTCTGAGTCATTTCTGGGGGCCTGTATGGCAGGCGGCTGGGCAGCTGAGGGGTCTGGCATGGCAGGGTCTGGGCCTCTGGCTTCCTGGGACCAAGAAACTCCCACTGCAACAGTACAGAGCAGCAGGAAATAATGTTTGGCCATTAATGCTGGGTCTTGAGGCAGAGATGTTCAAGTTTTGAGATCTCCAGGTCAAACCAAGGTCAGGGTGTTTTTCTCTTGGTCTTGGGCTTGGGCTTGAGGTCAAGTCTGGGGCAAGATCTTCTTTTCCTGTACATACTTTCCTGCAATATTCACTCCCCAATACCCTCTTGGTCCATCGTACTTCTACTGACCATCTTCTTTTATTTCCTCTTTTGCTTTCTGTATTTCCAGATTATTACTTCACATGTGTGGGTGTTTTGTCTGTGTGCATATCTGCATTATGCCTGTGGGAGCCAGAAAAGACAGAGAAAATAGAGTTACAGATAGTTACAAATAGCTGTGAACAAGCACATGAACGCTGGAAATCAAGCCCAGGTCCCCACAAAGAGCAGGCAGTGCTCCTAAGTTCCGACTACATTCTTCAGCTCCAATTACCTTATCCATTAAAAAAGATATTTCCTTTTTAGTTACGTGTTTGTGTGTGTATCGGTTTGTATATGCAAGTTCATTGTATATGGGAGCAGAAGAAGCTCTCAGGTTCCCGGTCCTGTTGGGAACTGAACTCTTGTTCTTTGCAAAAGCAGCTTGGGTTCTTTATAGCCGAATAATCTTTTTAACTCTTGGTCTTTATGTCTCTGAAGGAAAACTATTGCTTCGAAAATGCCATTTCTGGTTTCTTTAAAATATCTGACTCTCAATAAACTCATATTTTCCTGGAAAAAATATTTCCAAGTTGGTTTTGCAACATTATGAACTATGTTTTAGATTACAAATGAAATTATAAAAATTTATAAATTGTAGAGCAAGTTTTTGTGACAAAGTGGATTTTTGTTAAATTTTGCTACAAAATAAATAAAATGTTTCCATAAAAAGCATGCTGTAATACATAGATTGAAACTGTATTTAGAATCATGTGATTTTTATCTACTTTTAAACGCATTTTAAGTACTTTTATATGTGCTTATTTGTGCATGAGTATTGGGATGTCTATAGTGATCAGAAGAAGATGTGAAACTCTCAGGAGCTACGTTTACAGGTGCTTGTAAGCTACCTTATGTAGGTGCCCAGTACCAAACTCAGCACTTTTCTAGGAACAGCTAGTAAAGTCATTATTTATCATGTTGTTATTAGTTCTTTGGAAATGTGATGTGGAAGAAATGCAGAAGAGTTTGAAACTGTGGGCTAGAGAAGCCCAAGATGTTGTGAGCTTGGCTTGGTTGGCAAGTTTGCTGAGTTTGAAGACAGGATGTAAAAGATACTGAGTTGATTAAGAAAGGTAGCCTATCACAAAGCAGAGAGAACAAACCTGTAATGTTCTCTGCTTTAGTTCCAGATTCCTTGTTTTTGATTGAGTTTCTACCCTGATTGCTTTCAATGATGAACTCTGATATGAAAGGATAATCCATTTCCTCCTAAGATTCATTAAGCAGCGTTTTATCGCTGCATCAAAAAAGTAAACTACATTGTTAGAAATTGATACCAGGAATGCATAATGACCTTGATGGACTTGAATGTGTCCTTTCCTGGGAAGATTACAGAAGTATTTCGAACTCTTGGCTATGTTGTGGTTTGAATGAGAAATTGCCCATATAGTCTCAGGAATTTAAACAGTACTCAATCAGTGATGGTACTTGGGAGATTTAGGTAGTTCAACCTTATTGAAGTATGTCAATGGGGATGGGATTTGGAAGCTAAAATGTGCACTTTCTGCAGCTCCTGCCTGCTGTCTGCTGTCATTTTTTCAAGGCCATCATGGTCTCTAATCCTCAATTATTTATATATATATATATATATATATGTTGCCCCCGTCAATGTATTTTATCCCAGCAAAAGAAAAAGAATTAATACAGGCTGAAAAGCTATTGCCTGGTCAGAGCATTAGGGCTGCTATATGGTAACTTAGAAGAAGAGCTTACTGAAAGACAGGTAGATACAGAGACCTATACTGTGAACTTCATAAGAACGATTGAGAGTCTTTCAAAGAACCTATTGGGGGCCATTCATGCAATATATTTGAATTAATGATCTGTAGAAGTGAAACTTTCTATGCTTTATAGGGACAATTGATGCTGGTTAACTGGGCCTGAAAAAAGTAGCTATGATAAATAATCACTGAGGAAAATTGCATAGGAAATATTTCCTCAGATAAAGCTCCAGTAGAGGATGGACAAGGCTGCATTTCAAGCTGCTATCTGAATGTCAAAATATGTAAGAGGAGCCCAAGTGGTATTGCTTTAAAGATACTGCATTTGAAAGGATTTCAGAGATCTGCTGAAGGCTGGCACCATTTGACAGAGTTGGAGTTCCTAAAGAGAGTCCAGAGGAGGCAGCTTTTCAAGGTGAAGCTTCAGATGTAGTGACTATTCCAGTATGGAAGTGGACATAGAGAGAAACTGAGGCATTGTTCCATGTTGCATGGTAAACATCCATGAAGGTCAGCCAGGAAAGGGCATAGGTGAAGACATAGCATCGGTAGCAGTGAAGTTCTTGCCATGCTGTTGTTAGTCATCATGGGTCAACCACCAGGACAGTTGAAGGCATGGAGTTTTGTCAGTCTGAGTTTCTACACAAACTGCATGCATTGCAGATGCCAGAGCTTGAGCAGAGTTTACCAAATCATCACAGCCCAGAAGATTGTGAATATGTGTAGAATGTCAGATGCTGAGCTTCTTACCCCATCGGGACTTAGTTTTGCATTGATCTGATTGTAATTGCATCCTTCTCGCCTCTTGGAATAAAAAAAGTTATACTATTTGTGTTTGATTTTCCGCACTACACAGTGAAGAGACGTTCAACTTTTAAATTTGAAAAACATAAAGACTTTGCTCAGTGTTTTATCACTGCAGCAAAGAAGTAACCCAGAACAACCTTTAATAAACCTCAACATCTGAAGTTATAGGATAATTTTTCCCAGTATTCTGTGTAAAGAATGGCCTAGGTTGTTATATGCAATACATGTCTGGCACCTTTTCACCCTGTAGATCCCGTAATATATATAGGCATGTGCTTCTGCCTTTTAGTTTCCCCATGGCACAGAGAGAAATTGACACATTATAAATATTTTTGTTTTTCCTTTAAGCATATAAATTGAAAGTAATAGCATTACAACAATTTGGGGGAGGGCTGGAACAATGTCTCCAGGGTCAATACTTTTTACTTTTCAAGTGAACCCAGGTTCAGGTCCTAGCATCCACAGGTGGATCTTCTAACAATTATCTGTTCTTAAAAGAACAGTAATGTTTTTAATTCTTAAAAAAAAAAAAAAAACAATAAAGGTGCTTTTAGGGAGAGAGATTTTACTTGTCAATAAATAAGGAGAAAAGTTGCAATTCTTATGTAAGATTCAGTGACTAAGGTGTAAATGTCAAAATAAATACAAATGCAAAAGACATTTTCGCCAATATTTTTGGTCTAACATTTGACTTTTAACCTCATTGCTGACAGTATTAATATTATGTTTTTGTTGAATTAGTTGATACTTATTTTGTGAATAACCTTTCCAATATTTGATTTGACAGTATATTAATCTCTATTAACTATGTATTTAAAAAATTAACTCTTACAAAGTCTAAACTCACATTTCTCTGTCCATAACTTGAACTATAACAGATCTTGAAGAATTTTTTTTCAGCTATAAATAACTATAGAAAAAAGATCCAGAAAAAGAGAGAAATGTGGCATTAAATCAGCATAATTAAATCATAATTTTTAATAAAGAGTTTCTTAGATTATCCACCACTGTAAATCAATTCTCTTATTAAACGAGCTCCACATTTATCATCCTTCCCTCATATTTTTTAGTTCTGCATTTCTGTCTCACATCATGTACGTCTTTTTGGCATCTAGATATTTAAGCATCAGTTCCTTATATAATATCACATAAAATCACCCAAATTGAGAACACTAGATAACTCATTCTGTAGAATTTACACTTATGTTCTTTCTATGTGAAAGACATATTTTAATCATCTTTATAAAACTTTTTAATATCCATAATAAAATTTAGTAGGAAGGATGATTACCCTTAAAGAAACTTTGACATAGAGAAGTTCAGCAATTTTCTCAAGGTGAAAGCACTTGAACTCCGTGTTAATTTAAGACTGTATTGCAATTGCCTATATTCTCTAACTAGTGTATTAATAATGCTGGGATTTTTATTCTTACCAATAGCATGTGTATGACTACCATGGCTTTGTGATCTTATTTTAAATTATTCTGAGATATTGGAATTATAAAATACTATGAACAAAATCTCAAAATACATAAGAAATAATCATGTTTTAAAACATTGATATGTTTGTCTATTTTTAAATTTATGTTATTTTTGCATTCAGTAGGATGGAGAATTTTAAGAAAAATATTGTCATGATTGGGGTCATCTTTTGAGAATGAGAAAATGAAAGCATGTGGAAAATTTCTTGCTTTGTAGTGAATCACTTTGTGCAGCTTGCCATACACTTCCTTTCCTCAATCTGATGAAATTTCATATTTCTACCCAAGCAGCATTTTAATTTTAAGTATGTCTAATTCCCCCAAGGGATAGTGTTTATATTGCTATCTAGTGTCTGGTTATTACAGTTGTTTTGGATTCTGACTGAAAATTCTGACCTCTGAAGCCCTTTTCATTAATGCTTTGAAACAGTTTCTTCCCATTGTATTAAATTAGGATTTTCCTTCTTCAAATATCATAATGCCATGTATGCCTAGAAGTAAAGAGTCTGTTCTCTGTTCCGAGGATTCATAACTTCAAACAAATCCTAAACCAAAACAACAGGAAATTTAGTGTCAAGGGCACAGTATAGAAGCTCAAGAGAGGAGAATTCATTAAAGTTTTTTGCTGCCTTTTCTAGCCAATCTAGGAATTGCGGAGGCTCTCATGGGAGATGGTTGTTCTATTTGTTCATCTAATAATTTAATTTTGTTTTCATGAAATATAAATGGACAGAACTGAAGGGCTTTTTAGATTGCAAAACAAACATTGAATTAAATAACTTATTTGCTTCAAGTCATAAATTTAAAAATGCTACTTCTATCTTTAAAACATTTGATTAAGGTCATTGTGTTCTCAAGATATAAATCCTCCCAAATCTGATAAACTCTATTTTTCAGATTTATTTTTTAAGTTTTAATTTTTTTAGATATAATTAATTTATCATCCCCCTTTTTCTTACAAATCTGCCATATACACTTTCCAATTTGATCTTTTCCAAATTTATAGCTTCTATTTTTAATTTTTTATATGTGTTTAAATATTGTGTGTGTATGTGTGTGTGTGTGTGTGTGTTCTAATACATTCTAAAGTGCTGTCCTTATTCCCACAGATAATTGTAGTTTCCAACCCTCATCACTAAAACTTCTATTTGTAATTGGAAAAAAAAAATATGAAAACTATCACCAATTGAACTGGAGGGTTTCGGGGGCCAGTCCTAACTAATATATCTACAACCCAGTTTTTGCACTTAAGGCTCAGGGGTCATTAGAGAATAGGGGATGGAAAGGGTTGTAACACACAGAGGAATGGAGCTTGATGTGAAATTGTGTTTCTTAGAAATGTCAGAAGCCACACACATGCAGTTTCATCAGCAGAACTGCTTAAAAAGGATCCAGACAAAGATACCACCAATAGCCATATTCATGGATAAGTTGAAGTTCAAGAGGTCTGAACCTTAGACAAAGAATTAAAAACAGTTGAGGCATTGTGTAAACAAGCAAAAGAGTCTCCATACTCTGATCCTTTTGTCTACTCTCTGTGGTAATTTTTTCTTATTCTGGGTTTCTGTATATTTTTTTTTCTTTACAAAAATAGTTTTTCAAGTAATTTGAGTCAATCTATTTTCAATTTCATCTTTCATTTTTGATAGTGGTCTAGCTTATAATACATGTTAGTATGAAACTGTTTACATTTTAGAAAATATATTCAGAATGCACACTTCAATTTGTTTTACACAGATTCATTGAAGTAATTGTTGGTCTACTGCTAATTTCTCTAATGAGTATATAAACAACTTCATAAAAGATACATTTTTTTTTCATCTTTATTTCTGGGTAATTCCAAAATGTGACATGCTGATGTGACAAAGTCCAGGATCAAGTGAGGATCATAGTTGAATTGCGATATAGATACAAAGCTATGGGGGTCACAGAGTGGGAAGTGGTGGTTTGAAATAAAATGGGCCCCATATACCCATAGAGATTGGCACTATTGGGAAGGGTGGCTAAGCTGGAGAAAGTATTGCCTTGTTGGAGGAAATGGTCACTGTTTGTGAACTTTGGGGTCTTTTATGCCCAAGTTAGGCCCACTCTGGACACAAACTTTGTCTTCTGCCTGTGGAACAAGATGTAGATCTCTCAGTTCTTTATCCAGCACCATGTCTATCTGAACACTCTCATGCTTCCCACAATGATAATGATGGACTGTACTTATGGAAAGGTAAGCCAACCCTATTAAATGTTTTCATATTATCATTTTATAGCAACAAAATCCTAATTAATACAGCTAAATACACAGAATTGTTAAGTCTTTTGGGTCAATATGAAAGAGCAATAACATTTATTTTTAACATAATTTCTGCACCAAATGTTGAGTTTATTGGATATATGAGGACATAGCAGACAATTTCTATTTAGTTGTTTTATTTAACTCAAACTTTCTATAAAGAAAAGTTATATTTTATAATTAAACATTTGATAAAATTATGTCTTATAAATAAGGACACAAAGTAAAAACTCAGGTTAAAGATATTCAGCTTATAAACTGTCAGATAACAAATCTTGCACTAGCAACAACAAAACAAGTAATTATATAATATAGATCTTAAGTCTCTTTAGTTAGCCCTCAGTAATAAGGATGTGTCTCAGACTGATTTTCATTCAATCACTAAGTACCTTCCATAGGGACTATCTCTCACTCAAAAGATGTTCAAGCATTGATTGTTGCATTTAATGACTGGCAAGAAAATTATTGGCCAATGATGTCTCAGAAGTAAACTGGCAGGACCCAGGAGATGGTTCAGTCAGAAATATACTTGCTTTGAGTGAAGGAGGACTGAGTTTGTACCCACATTAAAAAATAGGTATGGCATTCTCCATATATAAGGAAATCACTTGTGGAATTGAGACAAGAATAACTATGTATGTTCTCAATCAACAATCTCGAAATTCAACGACTACCACATCCTATGATATACCCTGTCTCAAAAAGTGAAATGTGGAACAATGTTGACCTTTTTCTTCTACACAAGCACACACACCTCACACATATGTGTGCCACACATGTACACATACACACAAAATGCAGAGTAAACAATAAAACTATGTAACTTTACTTGTATTGATTTTTTATATACAAATTATTTTTTATATACAAAAAATTTTATATACAAATCTATGTATAAAAATCATACAAAATATGATATGATTTTTATATACAAGGTGGACACATAGAATGTCCACTTTAAAAAACATAGAAGTCTGATTTAAAAAATAGTAGGAAAAAAGTACAAGATATAATAACTAACAGATATGTGAAAAATACCCTTTATGAACTAAAAAGAAAAGAACAAAGAATGTAGGACAAGAAAGAATGTCCCACTTGGAGTCATTTAAAAAGCACAGTCTAGGGATGAGGGGGTGGGGGACAGCAATCACCCAGACAATGGGAAACAGGTCAACTTATAAACTAGAAAGGCAACATAAGGTTCAAGATTCACTGACACTTGGGCACTGGTAGTCACCTTCTCCTCTGGACTGTGTTCCCAAAGTCCTAGTTAATAGGACTAACAATAAGTGTGTATAGACTGACCTTTTTACAGATTATTATTAAGATAATCTAGGAATGTTAGTAAATCGGCTAGCTAATGATTAGCTTCCTGAGAATGCAAAGTTGATTCCGTAAAGCAAAAATACAATTATATTAGACCTAAATTATGTCTATTATTTTCATCTGCATTATGATAGCAGTAATAGAAAAGGTTTCTAAGAAAACAAAACAGTTTGAAAATATTAGAAAGTGTGGATAATGACAAAATTCAAATAAATTATGAGTGCTGAGTTAAAACCCTTTGCAACCTACAATTCTACCACAGGTATTAATTCTCCTTAATCCCCCAAACAAGAAATAAAATTGCAGTCAGATAAAGAGTTTGTCTGATCTATGCATTGTTTATTGTATCTCTTACTGTAGTGATTAAAAATGGCAAAATTCAATGTTTTGAACTTGAGTCAGAACTTATAGAAAATATATATAGTATTTAAATGTATCAGTCCCCACTTGGGACTGATTCCAAGGGATGCAACACTCTCATATGGCTTACATTGGCAATTGTATACACACACACACACACACACACACACACACACACACACACACACAGCTATACAAATAATTTACAACAACAACAAAAAGTATAGATATTGATGAAATTTAGATTGCTCAGTAGTTAAAGCACCTGCCTTGCAAAAATGAAGACGACAATTCTAATCCCCCAAACCCATGTGCTAGGTAGATGAAAACACTTGTTAAGTGAATAGAAGGTGTTCCTAGAGCAAAATGTCTGTGGAGCTAGCCATTTGGTAACAGTCTGTCAATCTCAGGCCTCTTCTTGCTTCTCTATCTCTCTCTGTATCTCTCTGTATCTCTCTGTATCTCTCTGTCTCTCTCTGTCTCTCTCTCTCTCTCTCTCTCTCTCTCTCTCTCTCTCTCACACACACACACACACACACACACACACACACACACACAAATATTATACTAAATTCTCTTAATTACCACCTTCTTGATAGAGGTGTTGAGAAACCCATACATTAACCTCTTGAAAATATCTAATTTGTATATATACCTTCTCTATGTAGTTTAGATCAAGAAAATTTAAAGTAACAAACTTTCTTTTAGGAAACCAACCAGTTCCCAGTCATAACACAGAGAAACACACATGCATGCAAATCACGCACAGACATGAAAATAAAAAAAAAAAACTATTGAGTCAAAAAAGATTGGACTCAATAAAATGTTTTATGAATTGGCATTTAGATAATAATTACTTTCTCCATCTGCTCATATGATGAAACATTCTTAGGACATTTTATAAGTTTAAATTATTGTTGCATTATAAACATAAGCCAGTATTGTCTAGCTATATCATATTGGATCTCTGAAATGTCATCAATCTTCTGAAGTATTATAAACATCCTAAAAATATTTTCTTTCATATTAACTAGTGTTATAGATCTATACTCCTTTCTTGTTAAAACTTGGTCTGGTTTCAGTGTCAGAGTGATATGGGCAAAGTTTTACCTATAAATCCCAGGAGTTTGAAAATATTTCAGCTAGAATGTATTAAAAACTCTTCAGTAAAACCAAATTCACTATGATGATATCTGCAGGAATGTTTTTAACTACCAAGATACTAGGGTGAGTGGTATTTAGTTATGTGTCTTTCAACTAATGTGTTCATTATATCTAAGCTATTGAATTTTTTAAATGCAGTTTTTCATAGTGTTTCTAATTTGTCATATCTGGTTTTATTCCTTATTAATACATAAAAATCAAACATGTTTGGGATACCACATAGTATTTTAACATGAATCATGAAAAGACCAGGAAACTGTATGTCCATCACTTCATCAATGGTTTATGTTTGAGGATATGAACTCTTCTCTTCTGGCTACCTATGGACATGACATGTAGCCCTTATGCTACATGGGAGTTTCCTTCCAATTGAAACATCACACCTGGAAGGAGTGGAAGTATAGAAGACTCAGAACATAAACCAAAAGTCACTTGTCTGAGCGAATAGAAACTTGGAGGGTTCTCAAGGGCTTCCCCTCAGCCTTATGAAAGGAGTAAACAGCTACTGGAGAGGAGATTCTGGCAATACATACTGTAGAGATAAGTGAGTATTAGACTACCTTACTTTGAATATAGTACAATATAGCAATTCAAATAAAGCAATAAGAATCAGTAAAACTTAGTACTTAACAACAGTCACAGAGACCAATAAAAAGAGCTAGTCTATACATAAACCTTTTCTACTCTTTGTGTGAGGTTTCTGACCTGGACTTTCTGGTCTAGCTTCGAGGTGCAGACCCTCAGAGCCACAGACCCGGAGTCCCACAGAGACACACAAATGCTTACATTAATTTTATGCTGATCAGCCTAGGGCCCAGGCATATAACTTGCTAACTCTTCTTCCTTAAACTAACTCATGAATCTTATTCTGTTCAGCCATGTGCCTAGGTACCTTTTCTCAGAGCAGCATAGTTATCCTCTGCATCTACTGGCTTGTCTGGTATCTCTGAGTCACCTCTGCTCTGCTTTTTCTGTTCCCAGAGTTTTCTTAGTCTGGTATCCCTGCCCACACTTCCTGTCTGCCTTTGGTCAATCAGTGTTTATATTAAATGAGTAGGCGGGACAATTATTTAGAATGTAACATAGACCCAATTCCTCAGGATCTTCCCTAGCACTGCCACAGAACACCACCTGCAGCCTCCCTTCCAGCTACCCACAACACGGAGGATCCCCTCAGAACATCTCCTCCTACCCCCACCCCCATTCCTCATTGTATCCCAGCCTCCAAGTCAAGCAGATGCTTCCTGCTCAGCCACAGATCAATTTTGCTAGAAAACCAGGTAGACTGCCCAGAGACCTTCTCTACATTCTCTTTTCCCTAGACACAATCCCTCAATTGATAGCCAACTGTGGCCTTCCTTCCCCAAGCACATGTCTTTGTCTTTTGTGGATCCTATAGGCCATTTCTTCCCTCCTTCACTCTCATCTCCTTGCTGTATCCTAGCCACTAACACCAGCAACCATCCCCTGTTAAATAGAATAGATTTTATGGATAAATGTGTGAAATAGTGCAGGAGCAGGAGTGTGTGTGGTGAGGAGATGGAGGGAGAAATGGCTGGAGCTATGGGGCATTTGCTGGGGGTTTGGAAACCTAGTGTAGTAGAAACTTCCTGGAGTATATGAGGGTGATTCTAGTGAGAACTCCTAGGAATGGAGGATATGGCCATCTCTTGTAGCCAGACAAAGCTTCCAGTGGTGGGATTGGGTTAGATTCATTTGAGTTGTTGGCTGAAGAGATCCAGTGCAATTCCCAAACAACCCAGGCTGATGCTAGAATAGAGGATATTTTTCTACAAACTGACAGTGTGCCTCTATTCCCAAGTATAAAATGTACACAGCTCACTGAAGGTTGAGAGGTAGATCTTGTATTCCCTTGTGGCCTTCATCCCTAAATTCTAGTCTCTTGCTTTAAGGTATATAAAAGTCCTCTGGAGACCACCAAACAGCCACAAAATATCTAACCAACCATCTGGACTGTCTGCAAGATGTACTGTGGCAATGGTGGTGCTGAGCTTGTGTGGAAGTTGCCAAATTTTTGGGTTAATTGAGTCCCATGCCATGATAGGAAGCCCACACATGACACTGCTTAGGTGGCAGGAACCAGAACCTGGAGATTGCAGAGACCTAGGGTAAAACTAAACATGGCTGTCAAAAGAAAAAAAGAAAACCAAAAACCAAAAAACAGAGTCAATGCAATGAATTCTAATGATGATCTGCTATACTCATAGACTGGTATCTTGCTTAGTCTTCATCAGAGAGGCTTCCTCTGGCAGCAGATTTGATTAGATGCAGAGACCATGGAGAGAGAGAGAGAGAGAGAGAGAGAGAGAGAGAGAGAGAGAGAGAGAGAGTGAGAGAGAGAGAGTTGAAATTAGAGGTGTTTATAGTGTCCCTGCCCTTGCAGTTAAGAGAATCCCTCCAAAGTCTGAGGTGGGAGTGGGGCAGGGGTTCAATAAGTACCTAAATTTGGGGAGGGGCAAATATGGGCTCACATAAAATGAAGAGGCATGCACAATGTCTACATGGGTCTGCACCAGGTCGTCTGTACATATGTTATAGGTGTTTGTGCTTTTGTTTGACTTCCAAGTGTGAAGTGTTTCTCTGGCTCTTGGGCCTGTTCTACTCTTTTTCCTACTGCTGAGTTGCCTTGTACAGCTTCAGTGTGAGGGCTTTTACCATTTCTTATTGTATTATATTTTGTCCTGTTTGTTTTTTGTCTCTTGGTAGCCTGAACTTTTTGGTAGAAGACAGAAAGGGGCGTGGGTCTGGGGGGGAGGGTGATGCTGAGGGTTTCAGAGGTGGGAAGTAGTGCATGGAGAAGAAGCTATGGTCTGTATGTACAGCACAAGACAAGAATCTATTTTCAATAATCATAAAAGCTTCTCAGGGATAGTCACATGCTTTCCCAACTAAATAATCCTTAACAAATATTTCAAAAACACATTGAAAGAATGTCTCTTAAATAAACAGCACAAGAAATCTGCATTTCTATAGACAGGAGATTACAACTCATTTCTCTCTATGTATGAAAATAAACTCAAATTGGATCAAAGGCCAGAGGGAGAGGAGGGAAAGGAAAAAAGAGAAGATTTGACAATAGGTTATATCAGTCTCTTCTACAGGTAGAGACCACTCCCTGAAAGCAATAAATGTAGTGGAGATTACACAGAGGCACAGTAAAGGAATTGAAAAACTACAGTGAAATCATAAACATAGTTATTGAAAAATTCACAGTATAAGGCAGTGCAGAAAATGCCAACTTTTGACCTTTTGTCAGTGCAGAAGACAGTAAAGGAACATCTCTAAAATAAAAAGTAAAACTGTCAGCCTAAAATACTACACTAAATAAAAGTATCTTTCAGTCAGGAAGAAAATTTCTTTTGGTTTCATATTATCTGATGGCTATCCTAAAAACTAATAAATAAGCTGTTTTATTATTAAAATAAGTGCTGAAAATTAACAAAAAACCCAGACTGGTAATTTATAACAATAATACAGAAGAGACAGAACCAAAATAACACACTAAGTTATTCCAGGAAAAGTGGGGATCAGAACATATTTTGATGTAGCAGAGAAGACTCTAAGAAAAAGTGAGGGTATCAATCAAAATTAGAGCTCATTGAAAGAATGAAGGAGCCATTCTTAGTATGGGGAGATTAGGGTTTCACTGGAAGTGTGCTTCTTGTTAGGGTATTGTACTTGGTTTAATTAAAATTGTCAGAGGGCCATCAGAATTTCTCAAGTTAGCTGGAACTTTGACATCTAAGGTCCTCCATCACAGCATACTCACACTTTTTCATCAAATGCAATATGTGACACACAAAGAAGAGGCTTAGGCTAGAGAGAGGGCGATCAAGTGGATAACAATGATTCTTGTTCTTGGAGAAAACTTGAGTTTGGTTCATGACACACGAGAAGGATGCATCTTAAATACCTGTAACTCCAGTTCTAGGGAATCTCCTTCTGGCCTCCACCAATACCCACCTGCACATGGTACATACTCACACAGACACACAAAGACACATACACACACATGCACACCCACGCACACACACACACACACACACACACACACACACACACACAGAGAGAGGGAAAGGGAGAGGGAGAGAGAGATTTTCAAAAATAGAAGAAGAGATTTTACACCTAGATTATGTCTCAATTGTTACTGGTATGCTAAAAGCTATGTGCATGTTAGAAATTGATGACCTTTTAGAATTCACTGAAATTTATGCATGTAGTCCTTTTCATACAGAGACTGTATGATTTATTAATACTTTTCTTTTTATATGTTATTAGTGGTTGGTCTTAGACAGAGCTGGGGAGCACACAGGCATACATGGGTGTTAGAAAAGTTGAAATAATCATATAACTTACTTAATAGAAACCACTTCTTAGGTGAACTGGAAATGACTTCTGATTTAAGTTATGGTTTTCTTAATGGTCTTTGAATTATTAATACATTAATATAATTTAAACAAAGAAAATTGTTTACATTATAGGCCAGGATAACATAAACTATTTTAGAACAGCAAAATAATTTGTGCAATTTGTACAGCAACAGCTTCATAGTGAACTTGAGAGATATTTCAAGATTGTGTCATCTACTGTTACTTTCCCTTACTACTTTATACTTATTTCCATATTACATATTTGTTCTATATTCTAGGTTTTTCAAATTTTTTTATTGAAAACCATGTTATATATAGAAGGAACAGAGGAAATATATATTAATTTAATAAATATTTTTCCGATTTTCTGACACTTTACCAATATATATTTAAAATACTTCATGTGTATTATATTCATTAATATTATGTATTATATTTATCATATTATCTTGTGTTATATTATTTATGATAATGTATAACTTTAAAAATACATAAAACACATGAAATTAAAGCTTTTTATGGAAAAAATCTACAAAGACAAATGCAGCTAACACATTCCCAAAGTGTAAAATTTTATTATAATTGGATATAAAGAAAGCTTACATCAAACTTAGATCACTAGAGACTTCATATTTTATTTTAAGCCCAGTTATTAAGACCAAAGTTTAAGATAAAAATTTTGTTCTAAAGACTCTTTAAAAAAAATCTCTAAGTGTGAAAGTCAGGAAGAATTCCTTTGTTTCTCAGGAAATGGACCTTGTTACTGGTTTCTGTTAATATCACTGGAGAATGACCTTTCCCAGGTAATAAATTTTCATGTTTGCTAGAGCCTAACATTTTACTAGATCTGAAGATTATTATGGTTTATGAAATTATAAAATTTAACATTTCTGTTCTTAATAAAATACAACTGAAATCAACTTATACTTTTGCCCCCTGGATCGTAGTTTTGAAAATTAGTTTAATGTTTTTTTCAACGTGAGATGGTAGATACTGGTGTGTTGGCATACAGCAAGGAAAGTCAGCAAGTCCAAGGAGTTGATTTAAAAGTTGATTTTCTTGTCTGATTTTCTCACAACTTCTTATATCTCTGCTAGTCCTTTGCATTTGAAATCAGCAGACTGCCTGAAAGTCAGTCTTTGGAAAATAAAGTTGGAGTATTTTGGAAGTCCTACATTCTGGTTCTCAACAATCTGGAAAACATTTTTAGAGTCATGTTAGTGATGTTAGTGTGTACTAACATCAGTTTGATGAGTCTAATTACCAGAATGATAATATAGTAAAGGTGAATATTTGTTATATAATTTATCCACCTCACATCATAATGAAAACTAAAGATTTTGGATATGACATAGCAATTTATCTTATAGTGCATCCTTTTTACTGCCAGGGTGACCATCAGGGACCATTCTTGACTTTGTACATTCAATATCAATTAGCTATAATAAAATATTTTTATTCAATATATAAATATTCATTACATTAAATACCAAAGGCCAACATAACTGAATCAGGCAATAACAATATCTTAATATATTTGTTGCATGCTTAGTTTACATTTTCTAGTGATAATTCTTATTAGATAGTATACCAAAATTTCTGTAGAATTATGTTGTTTAACAAAAGAAAAGTTTCCAGTGTCTAAAAAGAATGACCCAACATCATCAAAATACAGAATTTATTGATTATACATTTATTAATTTAACTAAACTAGGTTCTGGTGGTAATATTAAATCATAACTATTTTCCATAGGTTATGTACAGGAGAGACAGGAGTATTAGAAATAAATCATAGATAGTCATAACTAGTAATAGCAATATTTGCTATCTTTTATAATGCCAAAAAATTGACACTGAAAACTATTTCCACTAGGGCTTGAATACACAGAGAAAGCAGAGTAGTAACTTAAGAGTTGTGTAATTATTACCCTATTTTTACACAAAACAAATATATACTAACAAATAACAAGTGAATGAATTAACGTGTGCATTTTCCAATTTTGGGATCAATTTAATTTAAAATTAATTGTATACATAGTTGATATAATCCCTTTAATACTTCATATACTGTACCAGATTGATTTGTGTGCTATTAGTGATATTGAATTCTATCCTAAAGAATGTTTATAGTTTTGAAAATAGAAAATACAGACAAATATTTAGATAAATCTAACAATAAGTTCATAGAATAAAGTGTAATTTAATAAAATAATTAACATCATTGAATATTGGCTGTAGACTAATAGTTTGGAAAGTATTTATAAACTCATAAACAAGAACAGTAATATATCATTTGTCACTTAAAACTGTATGAAATCAATATTATCTTACTTTTTATTTCTCAAACTCCAGCCATTTTGTTTGGTATTTCCTGTGTCATTTTGCAACCTCAAATTTCAGTCTTACAAGTTGGCTTTCTCTGGACAGGCTGCTAACAGTAACAGAACAGACAAGTTAGCTTTCTTGTCTACCTTTACCTGTCCCTTTCTAATCTCTTGGTTTGTAAAGTTTCTGATGGGTTTAGGTAAAAGTCGTGTTGAAACAAGAAAGCCAGAAAGGTCCTGCTAGGTTAAGTGCTCAGACACTGATCTGTGCTTACTGAATTTAAAAGATATTTTTAAAAGACTCTGATAAAACCATTTTTTATTTCCCAAAGTCCTGTTTGTCTTTAGGCCATTTCCTGTATGTGTTTTTCTCTGAATGGTTCCTACCAGTCTCAGGCTCTCTCATATGAGACCTTCTTTTGTTTACTTTAGTGAATTTCTCTGTGCAGTATAGCAGACTTCTCTGGGCAACCAGCCCCAAACCATGACACAGAGACTTATAATTAATTATGAATGTCCTTATCTAATGATTGTTCTACTAGCTCTTACACTTCAGCCTGTTTCTCTTCATCTGTGTTCTGCGGTGGGCCTTTTAGCCTTTCTTTTATTCTGTACGCCTTTCCTCCTGCTTCTTCTGTGTCTCTGTCTAGAGGTTGCCTGGTTGGCTGGCCCAGGCAGTCTCTCTTCTTACCCTTCATTCCCCTCAAGCCTAAATTTCTCCTCCTACTTATTCTCTTTTCTCAGCAGCCCTGCTTATCCCTCTACTGACTAGCTATCCATCTTTCAGCTTTTTATTAGACCAATCAGATGCCTTAGGCAGGCAATGAAAAACAGCAACACATCTCTTACATTGTTAAATAAACGCAGCACAAACAAGTGGAACACATCTTTACTAGTTAAAATAATATTCCTCAACATAAACAAATGTAAATCGTCTTTGCCTAGTTAAACAAATATTCCACAACAAAGAAATTTTGAGTTCGGCTACCACCAACATTCATGGAGAAGTAATAGTATGTCCTTGATAGAGTGACTTTCAGAGACTGATTTTTGTTCCTCAGTTTTAGGCTAGTTGAAGATTCTACTCAGTACCAGGAGTCTTCATTCTTCACTTAGGCAATGTTAGCTAGCGTCTCACGACATGGAATGAATTGTTTTATTGTTTTTTGTTTGTTGTCATCAAGAACAAATTTGCTTCTCATAGTGACATTTAAGTTTTGTATGTTTTAGACATTACGGAAAATTTTCATCTGAATTTGTTCTCACTTTCTAGCAAAATGTTGAGGAGAATACCCATCAACCTCTCCACATTCAAAAGCAAGTTGGTTTGTTTTCCTTAATTTATAGAGACCAAAGGTACTTGGATCAATATAATGAAAACAAAGATATCCATACCAGTGGCTGTAACTTCATCCACTTTTGTTATTACTTGATATTTAGTAAAGTTGGCCAAAATTACATGTCTGTAGGAAAGACACAGAAATAATTTTATTCTGTTTCTCATATATGAAGGTGCACCAATTAGATCTGTTGCTGTGTCTTGGGGAACCTAAGGATGAGGAGAAAGAACAAATGAAAGAATTCTGAATTCTGTGGGAATGGATATTTTGAATTCAATATAATTGACACAACCTAGAATCACCTGAGAAAAGAGCTTCAGCATGGGATTTTCTAGACCAAGTTGGTCTGTAGGCATGTCTGTGTAGGATCACCTTGATGGTCTTAATAGAGTAAGGGAGACTCAGCCTGAGAATGGCTGGCACAATTTCCTAGTTTTAGATTCTTGACACAAATAGAGGAGAGAGCTAACCAAGTTTCATGCATCAATTTCTTTCTTCTTTTGATTGTAAGATGTGACTCCCAAGTGCAGCTATGATTTCTCTAAAATGGTGAACTCTAACCTGGAAAGGTTCTTACTCTCTGTTGTTTTATTCTCAGAGCATTTTTATCATAATGATTGGAACAAAACAAGAATCACATGACATTGTTAATCTGTTACACCAATTGAATAAGAACTTTAATTGATCTATAATAAACCCTCCCATTTATCATCTATCTATCTATCTAACTATCTATCTATCTGTCTGTCTGTCTGTCTGTCTGTCTGTCTATCTAACAATACATAGATATTATCTACCAATCTGCCTATCTATCATGTATCTATCTCTAATCATTGTAGTATAGATATTATGTTGATATGTATATTTTTAGAAATAAATAAATACATATGAAAATTTATTCCTGTACTAACTATAAAAAATTGTCAGTTTGAGAGTGTATAGGATTTTTGGTTTACTTTGTAACAACTTATCTTTCTTTTACCATATGACTAACGCTTGCATTCTGTATAATCTATGTTAAAGATATTCATGAAATGTTTAAAATGCTATACATTGTGTATTGCATATTATATATACATTTAAGCTATAAATTATGCACAGTGCATATTTCTTTAAGAGTTTTGTAGAAGTTAAGAGAAGGAGTTGGTTAAATTTAATTAATAAGTGTTTTAATTTTATATTCTCTATTAAAGAAAATAACTTTAAAAATTATTATGGAGAAAAGCAAAGAAAATATTTGTCTTTGGCATATCAACTTTAAAAATAGAAAGCAACTTGGCTAATTACCCTTTAGTACTGAGTAAAGTTTCACATTTGTAAAGTAAACAAAAATTCTCAGTGGCTTGGTGAATGTGATTAAATATATATCTATATTAGGATCTGGATCTATCTATATCATCTAATCATCAACTTCTATGAAAATATAATTGAAAATGGAAAGGAAGAATGTAGTTTTTAGAGTCAGACATTGAAGTGAGATATAATTATCATATTATTGAACTTGCAGTATTTTTGAAATGTAAACATTTTTTGTGTGACACTGAATAAATTTTTTATACTTTATGGGTCTGGAAATATAACTCAGAATTTGAGAACATTTGCTATTATAGAGAACTCAGGTTTGGTTCCCACTTTTCATAACAGGTTGCTTACAACTTCCTGAAGCTCCAGTTACAAGGGATCAAATACTATATGGCCTTTATAGTCCATGCAAGTGGTAAACCCACATACACACAGGCATTCACACATACACATACAATGAAAATTATATATATGTGTGTGTGTGTCTATATATATAAACATTTTATAAGCCATAATAAATGGTCAATTTAAAATTCTATATTACAAACTTTTTCATCCCTCTAAATAATATAATATAGATTATTATTACAGAAATATTGCAAATTGCTGATTTTGGCATTTACATTTTATCTGTTTGAAAAACAAAGGCATAATTTTATATATATTGTATAACATATGTGGTTTTAAATATTCAAGCCAGAAACATTACCAAGCTGTCTGCAAACACATTTTTTAATCCTAAGGAAGAAATGTGTTAAAATTGTATTTTACACATATGCACATGCATAAAAAGAAAAGTTATTTCTGGTATTTCCTTTTCCTTTCCTTCAAACTTTTACTTAAATTAATAGGGCTTCCATCCAATTGTTAATAGACACTTTCTATCTTCTTATCAGGACATTTGGTTTTTGGCCCCTCCCAAATAATCTCACAAACTCACATTTACAAATTCACACATATAAATACACATCAACATCTCTATAAGAAGCTTCTGAATGTTATCTCTCATTATATTCATGTACTTTATATTATAGTGTTGTGGAATATCACTTTAACTTTTAAAAGAAGTGTTACATTTGTGTATGTTGCAGAATATTATTATTATATAACATTTTGTTACATTTGTTAATTTGCTATCTGTTTTACAATGTAAATGTATGTTTGTTTGCCTGCCTAGAGACCTAATTGATCTTATAAAAAGATGAGCAACCAATATCTAGGTAGTAGAGGAACAGGCAGGCTGTGCAGCAGAGAGAATAAAAGGACAGATCTAGGAGAGAGAGGGAGAGGAAGGGAGAATAAAACAGGGAAGAAAGAGAATTGCCTGGGGCCAGGCAGGCAGGCAGTCAGTTGTCAGACACTAGTGTCAAAAGAAGTAGGAAAGGTAGAACATATAGAATGAAAGAGAGGTAAAAATTCCCAAGACAAAAAAGTGGGATTCGGAGAGTTTGTCATCATTTAGAGGTGATATAAGAATATAGGATAAAAAGACAACTATTAATCTCAAACACTTTACATTGGTACAGATTCTGAAGCATTGTTACTTGAAGATATTTTTGCTATACTGTGTGTATGTTCCTACTCTTGTTTTGGGTACTGCGCTTATGAAGCTCATTATTAAAAATTAATGTATAATTAAGAAATGCAGGTTAGCAGATTGTCATCTATAATAATCCAATTTGTGGTCATGTTACATATGTCTTCAAGCTTAAACAGATATGTTTTAGATAGGTGGTCTTCAAACACATCAAAGATGTACAGAAAATGTTATTTAAAAAGTTCTGTTAACAGGGCTTTTCATGACAGTGAGACATATCTGCTTCTGGCGGCACCAATCTGCTTCAAAAAGGACGATGGGTGTCAAAGAACCTCTATATGGAGTTTGCTTTCAATGTGGCACAGAGCTTTGGACTAATTAAGATAGGATAGATAATAGCATGATTTCTCTGAGTTTGCCAAATACAAAGGGGCTGAATACTGTAAATGCAATTCTTACTTGATATCTATTCTTATTGTATATAGTTTTATTATTTCAAAATATTTATTTTCTTATTTAGGAAAAATGGGAAAATGTGAAAACAATGTAAAATGTGTTGCATTTTTTTTAATGCTGCATTTGTTTAACGATATAAAGTTATGATATTTTGCCTGCTTGATTGGTCTAACAATTTGAATGGCCAATAGTAAGGCAGTAGAGGGATGGTCAGGACTGTCAAGTAGAGAGCATATGTAGAAGACAGAGAGAGAGGAGAGAATAGGGGACAAGAGAATGGGGGAGAAGAGAGAGATGCCTGAGGTCAGCCAGGAAGCTGTCAGACAGACAGACATGGAATAGGATATGCAAACTAAAAAAAAAAAAAAAAAAAAAAAAAAAAAAAAAAAAAAAAAAAAAAAAACAAAAACAAAAACAAAAAAAAAAAAACAAAAAAAAAACCAAAAAGCCCTGAGGCAAAATATTTATGAAGACAAACTGGTTAAGTTATAAGAGCTGGTGGAACAAGCGTAATGCCCACCATTCATAGCTAATACTAAATCTGTGTATCTTGATTTGGAAACTTAGCTGGTAGCCAAAAGAAAGCCTGTAACATGAAAGTTTGTTGGTCTAATCTACATTACAAAGTTATATGTGCAAATTAAGGTATCCTCAAGTAGTTGATGTATGGGTTCGTCAACACCTCTGTCAAGGTGTTAATTACTAGCATATAAGGATAATATTTGCATGTCTCTTTTAATTATTTATTTTTTACTTTTGAGGCAGTAAATTTTCAAGGAAAATAATCATCTAAGGTACTTACTGCCAAGCCTGAAAATGTTTGTGTGACCTCCAGAACCAACATTGTAGGAGAGAATTAACTAATATAAATTGTAAGTTGTCACCTGACCTCCGCAAATGTGCTGTGGCATATGCACACACCTCTATTAAATTTTAAAAATTATAAAAAAAGCTGTTTTTAAAACAATATAAATTATATTTATCTTGTTATTTAGTTTGAATGTTATCTGAGTGATACAACATAGCATATAATTTTTTGTTTGGCTTCTTAGTATAGCTAAACATCTATGGTATTCATAAATATAATTATAAATTATTAGTTTTCATTTCAACATATTTAATTTAAAAAGAAACTCTCACTTTAGCAGTTCTTCTTCTTGTATTGTGAAGTGCTGAAATAAAATACTTAAAGATTGTTCATCTTTTTCCATGAATTGACTCAGTTTTCATTAGAAGGCACAGTATGGTATCATAAACAATATTCCTTGTCTAATGCCTGCTTTGCTTCTAATATAATAGTTATAGTGGCGGTTTGAATGGGAACAGCCCCTGTAGGCCCATAGATTTGAATCCAAAGTTGGTGGAACTGTTTGGGAAGGATTAGGGGGTAGGGCCGTGTTGGAGGAGGCATGCCACTGAAGCTGGCTTTGGAGGTTTTCTCTCTGTACCTGCTGCTTATAGATCACATGTAAACTCTCAGCTCCTTCTCCACTGTTATACCTGCCTGTCCTCTCCTAGGCACCCTGACACAGACTCATCCCGAAACTGAGAAAAATAACAAACAAACAAAATCAAGCACCTAATTAAATCCTTCTATAAGTTTCCATGGTCCTTCTGTTTCTTCACAGTAATAGAAAAGAAACAAGGCAGCCAGTATACTATTGATAGTTGTTTTCCCTGCCATTTTATTTCTATACCCTCTTCTGGCTTATTTTAAATTAAGATATATTTCTAGATTATTTTTATCCTTACTATTGAATTTTTATGTTCATCTTATTAATGCCTGCATGACTTAAATGGTTTTAAATATTACAGAAAACTTCAAATACAAATTTTCTCTGCTTCTGTTGAAAAGTTCTGTTTGCATTTCACAGAGCTACATTTGCTCTGTTGTAAGGTTTTGTTTGTTTGTTTGTTTGTTTGTTTATTTATTTTTGAGTGGTTACTTAGCTCCTTGAAGATGCCTACTTGCTCATCATTTTCAGCATTTTCTTTGTTTCTGAGGAGTGTGTAGTATCATCCTCAAAGTGTTTTTTTGGTTTGTTTTGTTTTTCCTTCACAGGTCCTCATTGTGTCTAACCTGTTTGCCTTAATCTTTCCTCCATAGCATTATTTTTTTCCAGGGTACCTTTGCTGTAGCTTGTTGTAGTTTTCAGGGCTTGGATTCTGGTGGCAGTTAGAGTATCTGGAGATACATACTTAGAATTTGTTTCGGAATCTGAACATTTTTTCCAAATACTTTTATTTGCTCTTGTCTTGAAATTAGCATTACATCTGTTAGATCAGTTGGCGTCAATCCACACATAATCAGTTGCTATTTTCTTCTCTATGATTTTCTCTCTATTCATCTTACTTGCTGCCTCAATGGAGATTTTCTATGGATTTTTAGGTCCTTGTGTTTGCTTACATTTTCTTTGATATATGAAAAAATTCCAACGTTCCATTTCCATTATGGACTTCCCCCAGCCCATTTCAGTATATATGTTCAAATTTCATCTTCCTTATCCTTTCTTCTAATCATGAATATTTTAAGTAACTATTTGAATAGTTATTTTATACACTGGATACATATTTTATTTTCTTTATAATTGTATCAACAGATTGATTTTCTAATTATGGATCATATAATCTGGCTACTTTATGCATCAAATACATTTAAAATTGTTTGGTGAAGAATATGTTATCTATGTTAATAAATGAATATGATACATTTAAAGATTTACTTATTACATATAAATCTATAATTTACACAAGAAATTTATTACTATTTGTGATATAGCCTCCATGGAACTATCAATGTCAACACTTGGTTATAAATAACATAATTTTGTAAGGAAGTAATCATTTCTAACCTGTTTATTTTTCTACTTACAATAATTCATAGATTTTCAATGTTTTCTGTTGACACCTATATGAAAATGATACATTTTGGTTAATTTGTATATTGATAATAAGATTTTATAAAATGTTGCTGATATTTCCTTTTTATTTTACATGTTTCTATTTTATACCTTTTTGTTTTTATCCACAACATATTTTTCTGGAGATCTCTAAATCCTTGCAATCCTTTTTTCTTTATTTATATTTACTTCATCATTGCTGTGGTTACTTTGGTTTCTTAGAGACATTTCCTTTTGAGTATGTTTAATTGTTTAATTTTGATCTTTTGGATCCATGTGATGGAATGTATGCTTCCGGGTTTGTGTTACTGATATAATCTGGAATCTATGATGTAGAATTTAGTTAAGCTCATTAGAGTTCACCTGTATGATGATATACCTGAGTGAGTACATAAAACTACTTGATGAGTTCTTGCCCATCAATGAATAACTGAATATTAATGACTTAAGTTTTGTGCAGGCTATTATGGGCTCATAATGAAATAGTCATGATATGCCCATAAACTGCTTTTCACAGCCTTGCTTCCATATAATTTAGCTTTATGTTTTTCTGGGATGTACCCTGAACCCTTTGTGGGGTTCTATTTAATGCTGGGAACTTAGAAGTTATTTGCTCTGAGTACTTTTACCACCCACAAATCAGTATTAACCTCTATGAAATGCAAAGAGGATCTTCTTTTACCAAGACTAAGGTAGGTACTGTTTAGTAAGTATAAACACAATATTTTTTTAAATTTTTTTTTTTTTATCATTTTACATACCAACCACAAGTCCTCCCACCCCTTCTTCCATTTACCTCCTCAACTTCACCCAAACCCCACTCCCCAGCCACTCCTGAAAGAGGATAAGGCCTCCTTTTGGGAGTCAGCAAAGTCTGTCATACCAAGTTGAGGCAGGACCAAACCCCTTCTTAACCTGCATCAAGGCTGAGCAAGGTATCCCACCATAGAGAATGGGCTCCAAAAAGGGAGCTGATGCACTGGGAAAAATCCTGGTCCTACTGCCACAAAGGAGTCCCACAAAGAGATCAAGCAGCACAACTGTCCCCCACATTCAGAGGACCTAATTCAGACTCAGGAAGGTTTTCTAGCTGTCAGGACAGAGCACTTGAGCTTTCAGAGGCTTGGAGCAGCTCTCACTGTGGATTTCCCCATCATGATCTTGACACCCCCACCCCTCTCTGGATCATAAAATCCCTTCTCCCTCTCCTCAACTGAGCTCCAGGGGAAGGGCACAGGGCCTAGCTGTGAATTTCTGCATCTGTTCCCATCAGTCACTGGATGAAGGATCTCTGATAATTATGGTAGTCACCAATCTGATTACAGGGGAAGGCCAGTTCAGGCACTCTCTTCATTAATGCTAGGAGCTCTAGCTGAAGTCATCCTTGTGGATTCTTGAGAATTTTCCTAGCACCAAGTTTTTCCCTAGCCCTATAATGGCTCCCTCTATCAAGACATCTTTTCCATTGCTCTCTCTCCATCCCTTTCTCAATTCAGCCATCCTAACCCCTAGTGTTCTTAATCCTCCATCTCCTCCCCTCTCCCCAGCCTTGCAGATCTTCTCCATTTCCCCTTCCTAGGGAGTCCCATACTGTCCCTCTAGGGTCCTTTTTGTTAGGGGATTGTTTGTGGGTGCAAATTGTAGCCTTGTTACTTCTAATATCCATTTTAAGTACATAACATATTTGTTATTTGTTTATCAGTTTCAATCTCCTAATGTTTCAAAATAAAAGGATTTATTCATCTGATTTAATTATGCTAAGTATCCCAATAACAGTCATGCACAATGTGGGGAACACACTCTTTCCCTCTCACATGAGACTTGTTATGATATTTAGCAGGTGATATTATAACTGAAATTAATTAATTGAAATTTATCAAAAGAAAATTCGACCTCAGTTTCTTTATACAGAGTATAAAATACCCACTGAAGTTTGTTGCTCTTGTTTATTTTTTAGGATAGGATATTAGTACACAGTTCAGCCTGACCTCTAAATTACAATATTTCCATCTTGAGCAGCAAAGTGCTCAGAGCCTAGGAGTATTTTTTTTTTTTTTTTTTTTTTTTTTACAAACAACTTGAGTTTTCAGACTCAGCTGGTTTGTCTCCCAATATTGTGAAACAGGAAAGAGCTAACATATTCCCAACAATCAGGTAGCAAAGCAAAGAAAATGAACAAAGTTAAAAATAGTTAGGCAGATAGCTCAGTTTAAACAACTTACTATACAAGGACATGAGCTCAAATTTCTAGAACCCAAGTAAAGTCAGGATGGATTTGACACATCTGTCATGGTGAGATGGGAGGCTGAAGGAGTGGCCCTGAAAATCAACTGTTACCATATGAATTTAATGTGGTTTCAAAGAATAACAAATTCCCTGTATCAAACAAGTTGCAAGGGCAGAACTCATACTTCAGGCTGTCTTCTGACCATTGAGCTGTGACTTCTGCACACCTACACACCCACACACACTCACACACACAAACACACACACAAGATCATCAATGTAAAAACAAACAAATAACAACATAAGACTAATGAATGTTTAAAGGGAGATGGTGACAATGTGCTACTTTCTGAAAAAGGAAAATTGGTTACAGTAAAAAACACTAGGTTATTTGAAAAAAATAAATAAATAATTGAGAGCCCATTAGCCAAAACAAATTATTCTAAAATCTCAGCAGTTTGGATTTATGTGTGTAAATAGCCTGAGGGGAGTAGAGAAGATATGGTAATTTTAATTACATAGGCTTTTGAAAACATGACTAAAACCTAGGTCTATTTTATATTACAAAAAAATGTTTTTCAGCTTTTTTAAGAGTAGAATAGCAAATAATTATCTTTGTTGTGTTAGAACTTACAATGCAACTACCCTTACCTGTAATTTTATAGTTTAATGTAAACCAGTAAAATACCAGGTATTCTTTTCCTGTAGTTCTCTTTCTTCCAAGTGAGGAATGCTTATTCCCATTATGGGCAATACAGAAACTTTATAGTTGAAACTTCAAGTTGTAATTTTTAATTATCCCTTAGAAATTCAAAAATGTGCATTTCCTACACACTAAATGCCATAGGGACCTTCTCGGATAATATTTGTCCAGTATCTCCTACTCTTTGTACAAAAACAAGAGGCCAGGGATATCACAAGCCAGAGGGTGGTCCCTAAGGCATTATCATCCATAAAGCCACTTGGGATTAGTTCCACACCATCCCTTTACATTTAATAACAATTACAATCGATAGCATTATCACTAGAAATTGTTCTGAGTAATGTTTACTTATCATTTTTTATACAACACAATGACATCACAATACAGGCATTTTTCCACCTATTTTAAAAATGGTACATTAGAGAACTGGTTGGTTAGCTATCTCCTAATGCATTATGTATATGGATGACAAATTTAGTCCACACCCATCTACTTATTTTCAGTTCACTATTTTTTTCTCTAGGTTTGTTACTCTAACGGTCTTAGGGCCATCCAAAATTTCATCCATCAACCTCATAGTCAGTGGTTAGTGTCTCTACATGTAATGGTACACACTTTTAATCCCAGCTATGGGCTAACAGATACAGGCATTCCAATTAGAGGCTAGCCTGATCTACACAGAAAATTCTTTTCAACCAGGGCAAGACCACATAATCTTCTTAACTTACCTCTCTTTCATAAATAATGTGTTCAAAATGTCTCTTAACATTGTCTTCATAGATAAATATTTAAATCATATTTCAAATCATAGTGAGTACTTTATAGCTATTTAGATCATCCTCTAACAGTGTAAGGAATACAGCAATGTAACAAGACATCTTTCTGTAGTGCTGAATATGAGTCTGAACTCTTAAAGTATATGGATTCATTATGTCATTATGTCCTAGTAACTACAAATATAATTGTGTCACACACACACACACACACACACACACACACTCACACACACACATTCATTTAGGTTGCAATTTTGATTTGGTTCCTAAAGATAAAGTCTTGGAGCATTGCAAACTCCTATCTGAGGATGGAAAGCATGCTGCTATATAAACTCACCTTCTCTCACTAACTTTAAGTGCAACTGCTTCTAAGTTTCACTTTTAAAACCATCCACTCAAAGAGAACTTTCTCGTGCCTTCTATTCCTGCATCCCCCATCTCTACATGCAGCTCTTTATTACTCATCTTCTACATACAAATCATATGTAAATATATCTGAGCATCATTTTACCTATTCTCACTTTATCTTTCTGTATAATGCAATTTCATGATGCTAGAAACCTCATCCAGCTTGTCAATTTTTATGCTCGCAGCACACAGAATAATCTGCAGATACAATGTGTGATTAAGACAATAATTGGATGAAACAATGAAAATGATGGTTTGAAAAATCTATATCAAGACAGAGTAATTTGTTTCTTTTCATTTCTCCGTGGAGAAAATGAATACCACGCTATGATTGCATGCAGTCAGAAAATTTCCCTTATTCATTTCACTCACAAGTAGGGTAACTGCAAGTTTTAAGTAATAAAATAAAAGTGTGGTGAATGAAGGAAAACCAAAAATTCCTAAAAGTTTGATGCTCACTTATATGTCTATATAGCATTAGTTACTTAATCGAATTTCACAATTAAATAGAAACATTCCTGAAAATAAGTTCATGAGCATGATAAGTCGATATATCTTACACATGGAAAAGATAGTCATTCATTTATTGGTGACTGATCTTCTAACAGTAAATCATTCCTTATAGAAACATACATGAGCATGAGAGTTAAATCAGTAGTGAGCTGATAGGAAACATGTTAATATATATGGTCTCTTTGATAGGCTGCCAGAATCATCCATTTCCTTCACTAAATCAATGTAAATATAATGCTGTTTCTTCTTCTGCCACTTCTCCCTAAGTTTTTCCCTGAAGAGCTGTTATCATTAATGTTGAGAGAAGACAGAACCCTCCATAATCAATCCTTAGGCCTTACTCAAAATTTTCCTTGAGAAATATTTTCAACTTGATAAAGAATCTGGAGGTTATTTATAAAGGTGGATCTAACTCAAATACAGAATGGATTTTTTAAATGTTTTGTGTCCTGTTTTTGTACAAAGACAGTGTGTTGATGTTATAGCTATTTTAGACACTTATATCATCAATAGAGCACACTGACACACAGTGAGAGAAACCAGGGTGGAGGTTACTTGGTGAGGGACAACTGATAAGAGAGGCCATTGATAACTTTCTGAGTATTCCAAAATGACATATTCAGAGAAGACTGTAGGCAAAGTTTTACTTAGAAGGCACCAGTGCAGGATAGATATTCATTAAAATATAAACCAACACTCACGGTACAGGTAACAGCTTATAGTGGAGCCTGAACAGGGACTGGAGTCTGGAACGGAAAAAGACTTTGATCTATACCAGTTCTAACTTAAGTGTGTGTATGTACATTGATGTGGTATGTCTTTCTGTACACTGTGAATACACTTGGTCACTATTTGTTAATAAAGAGGCTCTTTTGTCCCATGGCAAGGCAACTTGGAAGCAAGTAGGAAGTCCAAACTGAGAAAAGGAGAAAGGCAGAATCCAGCAGCCCAAGAAGCAAGATGTATAAGTATAGGTAAACTCATGGCAATACAGAGATTAGTAGAAATGGGTTATAAGAACTAGATGGTAATGAGCCTGAGCTATCGGCCAAACCATTTGTAACTAATATTAATCTCTGTTATAAATGGCTGCAGGACCTAAGCTGGGAAAGATTCCTTCAGATAGCAGGCCCAGACAGGTCAGAAAACTTCAGACTACACTATATATTTTTAATTTTTATTTCAGTTTGACCAAAGTTGATCCCATTGGTCAATGAGCTCTTCATGAATTAGTTAATTTAATCTCGATAGTGCCCCCATTTGGAAGATAAATAATATAGGTATACTAAAATTAATTATCACCAAGTGTAATATGAATCCTATTTGACATGACAGAATTAGTTAACTTGATAAGCTCCTCTGTATACTTCGTGCAATTTACATACTCATCCTATCTCACTTTATTGACATCTCATTCCTCATATTCTTTATTATAATACACATCAGAGAATTGCAGACTTCTCCAGACATTTGTCTATCTTCATTTTCTGAAATGAAATATCTTCAATTAAAAGCAATGTCCATTAATGAATGAGATCAATAATCAAATAAACTTAGGAAGCCAATCATCAAACTATTTAAATTCAATTATAAACACTATTTAACACTTTTCTTTAGGAATCAACTTTTCTCATAGTATATAAGATTGTAAGTAGATGAGAATATATTATTATAGCTTAAGAAGAGACAAAAAATGTAATCACTTGGCAAATACAGAAGTGGGTTTCCTCCATATTTCTTTTTATTTCTTAGCTTTTGCTGCTGCTGAGGAAAGAGAATAGTTGTACATGCAGCTTGGCCTTAGATTTACTGCCATTGCTAATAATCACATCCAAGGTCCCTTTGAGTACCAGTGTACCAGAAATAAGACATGTGCAAAGAAATGACAACAGACGTCGCAAGCCGTACATGCACTGGGTGTTTATTGGTTCCCCTAAGGTTCTGTTACTTGGGGATCAGTTACATGATCAGACAACAGTAAGGAAAAAACTGTTAATGTAGTATAGATATGTGACAGGAGAGAGAAAAAACATACATGTTGATAATCAGGTAGCAGACTCTATAACATGATGAAAATCCTCATTGGCCTTCTCAATACTCCATTTTTTATATTATTTATATAATCAACAAAGAATTTTAATAAACGAACATCAAGTTGGCTCTATTTGAGATATATTACATTGTTCAGGTTCTGATTGGCTGACTGTAAAGTTCTAGAACAGTCCTAATGAGACTTTCACATCTCCTACTCCAGTGGCACATCCTTGAATGAGTCCATTGATTTACAGTGTAGTGAAAAGTTTCTGTACCGAATGCTGTTTTAAGTTTCTCCACTAAACACTTATTTTTATAACCATGTCAACATTTGGCAATATGTCTATCATAACAGTTAAAGTGTATGAAGAGAGGGGATATGTTAATTTCATATTCTGGCTTCTCTTTTTCCTACATGATAACTTTAGTTGTCATAAAAATAGCCAACTTGTCTGCCTTTGGATATCCCATTTATAAAAGACAATGAGGAGAAAAGAGTTCTCAAAGAATTCTTCATTTGGGAATTTGTTCACACACATGTATTATTTTTAATGTTTCCATACTTTACAAAATTTCCATACTTCATTATATTATTTATAATGATTATACTCTGATACCTTCAATGCAAATTAGGTTGAGCTTTTTAACCTTTACCCCAGTGTAAGTAGGAATACAAAGTATGAGATATCATGTCTCAGTCAGTAATTCACATTCTCTTCCTAGTCTCAGATTTCTATAGCCACATATTTTGCTGGTAGTGTAGTTTTTAGATTAAATGTCACCTATTTGCAGAGGCCTCTGTTCTGATTGTTTCCCATGTCTTGTGCTTTATCATTCTTTACCTTACTATGTCCCTAAGAGACTGACCTCTACATAGAACCACAATTGGATTTCAGACCTCTGCCTGTTGGTCAACGAGAGATTTGGAACATGTCAAAAAGATGATCTTAGGTCATTCATCTCTCATTTTATTCCCTGCCTTTTCTAAGACTCTCTCTCTCCTATCTATCATGCATTTTTTGTATACTTTATATTTTTCTGGATCTCTATTTTCACAGTGGTTTTTCAGGCTAAGGGAAGATAATGGCTTTTAGCTGTCACTACCAAGGAATGCCCAATTCTATTTTTCCCTTAATGTCTTTATCATCACCTCTCTTTCTAAATATTCATTCATTCTATTACATAAAGTTCTCAGTTGAGAAGATCATTTATTTCTTTCCAGAATCTCGACTGACATATATTTGAATTATCAAAACTAAATTAACAAGTATAATCTTATGTGCATGTATTAATAATACTAATAATAGTAATAAATAACAAGAATACAAATAGTCAAACATGAGAGTTGGTGTGTGGGGAGGGATTAAGAAGAGGATTGCTGTGATTAGCTAGATGGAGAAAAGAGAGAGGAAGTGTATTTAAATTAATAACATATTTCTTACAAGATTAAAAAAGAAAATTAAAACTGCAGGTGTTCTTCAGTGGTAGGCCATGGGCTAAACTCATGATTTTGTCTCCTAAGTTAGAGAAAGAGAAATAATGGACTTAATCAAATAGATATTTCACTTTGAAAACCAATAAGGTGAGTTTCAGGATATCTCAGCACTAGAAAAGACTAAATTTCAGACTAAAGCTTTCTGATAATCTAATCATTTTAGAAAGAATACTTCAGAATAAAATCTTTTAAAGTGTGGTGGCTATAGAAATGGGTAAGACATGAGCTTTACCCATGCCCAAGGCTCAAAGAACATTGCAATTGAGGAGGTTGGGAGAATGGAAGAGTTGGAGGATGTACAGAAGTACAGTAAGATGCTGTTCTCTGGGTACACTATTGCTGTTGCTGTAAAAAGTTATGTGGGGGAATTAGAGGTGGCTGAGCAGCTATGGTTATCTGCATAAGACACACAGAAGTTCAAGCCAGTAAAACAAACAAACAAAGAAAAATGCAATCAATCCACCAACCCAGTCACCAACAAAACAAACCAAAACCCTGCAGCTTGGATCTGGGGTTGGAGCCACCACCCTATAAGAGAACCTACTGACAGTTGATGGCCTGAAGAAGGTGAGTCACTTTCCATTGTGACAATGACTGTTAGTATGCTACCTTTGCTCCAAAGGGAATGTGCTCATGTGTTGTGCAGTAGTTGAACTCAGAAAGTCAGGAATGGAATTAAAACAGAGTTAGGAAAGAGATAGGTAGATGTAAGCAAAATAGACTGTGAGCATGTACTGTATTTCATCATTTAAAAGGATATACTTGGATAGTAGCATGTAATGATCCTAAATGTTCTGCAAATGGACTGTATTTACAATACTATGGATAACGGATAATGACAGTTTCCTCTTAAGTGTCCAAAATTTAAATTAACTAGCACAGAATTATAAAGAAAATAAACATTTTTTGTCTCATTTAGTGATTTAAAAATTCATTTTATTATTTTAGTTACTGTCACTTAAACATAAATGGAGACATGAGTTTCAAATCTGAAAAAATATATTCTTAATTAGGATGATGGTTTTCTGGTGTAATTCACATCTGACAAGCTCTAATTGATAAACTGAAGAATTAAAATGCATCAGTGGGATCTTGGCAAGTGAAATCTTGGTTCAATTGCAAAACTGGCATCTTTTCTTATTGGGTTTCTCTTTTGGGTAAACATGCTTGATGACAAGTGGATAACTTTGTTAACTTCATCAGGATATCTTGGTTGTACTTTGTAAAGCCAGTAATAAAATACTCATCTGGAGAACCAACTTATTCATATGCAGTTCTGCCTGTCAAACATAAAATATACTGAATTG
This sequence comes from Phyllotis vaccarum, assembly GCA_033318265.1. Lineage (NCBI taxonomy): Eukaryota > Metazoa > Chordata > Mammalia > Rodentia > Cricetidae > Phyllotis > Phyllotis vaccarum. Next base: position 167,633,692 of record JARWLC010000002.1, on the reverse strand, counting down.
AAAAGTGCTTAGAAGTGATACAGCATGATTTGCAATTATTCAAAAATTCACATACAATAATGTCATCATTTTTAGAAGTATTAACAGGAGATGATATGGTAGGGATGTGGTAGGGATTTAAATTTTTGTCATGTCGGAGAATGTTTATTATATATCAATTAAATATTACTTCCTCTAATTGAAAGGGTATGTTGGAAGTTGATATAGTGTAAATTTAATACATTTTCTAAGAAGAATGATAGCTAAATATGTTAACGATCAAAACGGCATTAGAATTGGTGAGTGATACTTTCTTGTTGCAATATGTTATTATTATATAAATAAAGAAATGCAGAACAAAAAAGTTTAAAAGATTTGTAAAATAAAATATGTCTTTATTAATAAGATATAAATGTATTTTAAGAGGTATGAATATTTCTAAGTGAAAAAATATCTTCTAGATTCTATGTGTTCTTATCTTGCATTTTTATGATATTCAAAAACCTCATGGGAATTCTTGCCTTTTAACATTTTTATAAGAATGTAATTTACTATTTATTCTCCTTAGTATCATTTCTTTAAAACAAAACTTACACATGAACAATGAACACACCCTTTGGTGAACTACAGCTGTCTTCATTTTATACTATGTGATCCTTGCTATGACTCATTTCTCAGGTAATTGTCTTAGTGCTTATTAACACCTATGTTCCTCTACCATGTGACCCTCTCTACTCCCTCAGCACTCAGGGAGTAGATTTTATGCTAACTGAAACTTGTACACCTATGTGCTGCAGAGGCCAAAGGTTAAAAATACATAGAAACAGAGGTACACCTGCCTCCTCCTCACTTGTTGTTTTTATTCAATTTCATTTTTGATGTGAGGAGAAACATCAGCTTGAGAATAACTCTCAAAAATCACTGTTACTTTATGGATTGTTGAAGTGTATTTGTTTAAATATACCCCATCATGATTCATGCATCAGTTTATTCTGTACGTAGCATGGGAAGTTTTCCATTTAAGTACTTATACCTTCTTATCAAATACTTCTTAGTTAAAATATCCCAGTTCAATTTAAAGCATTTGTTTTTATTTATGTATTTTTATATAATAGAAACTGTCATCCTTAAGCAGCTTTTCAAAATAGTATTCTCTTTAAAGTAAAATAGAGCACAAGACTGGATTTTTTGTATATGCATTCTGTAAAAGGTCTGAAGATGAGACCAGAATTATAGCCGTTTCTAAATCTGTTCTTATTTCACTAAACTCTACCATTCATTTAACCTCATTCCCACTGGGATATATCAATTTTGCTCTTTTTATCTTAAATTGGTATCATAGTTATTTTCAGCCATTCAACATCTCTCCTTTTTCTTTTTCTTACATATAGTTATCTCCTCTCTCTCTCTCTCTCTCTCTCTCTCTCTCTCTCTCTCTCTCTGTGTGTGTGTGTGTGTGTCTGTGTGTCTGTGTGTCTGTGTGTGCTTCTGTTTGCATGTATGAAGGTAGGCGTGTGTGTGGGTATAACTGTATGTATGTGAACATGAATGCAAAGCCCCGAGGATGGTAACTGGAATCTTTCTTGACTGTACTTTCTCCATACATTTTAAGGTAGGGCATCTCAAATCAAACCTAGAGATTGTCAGTACAGATAGTTATCACTAATCAGCTTGCTTTATAAATATTTCCTAGGCCCTCTAAGAAATCCTTAGTCAAGAAAGAAGCAAAAATTATATAATCATAATATCGCTATGAACAAGTACTCAGTTATTAACAAAAATCCACAAAGAATTTTTTAAGAGATCATGGTTCATTCAAATGTAAGATGTGGAAAAAAAAAAGATAGAGAAAAAAGTCAACATAATGCTTTTGGGAAGACCCAATAGTAGATCTACTAAGTATGACTTTTCAACTGTCTTAAAGACACTAAAACCTACAAAGAGAAACCTGGAGAAAGTCTGTATAATAATGTGAAAACCAAACCAGTGTCAACAAAAAGATAGAAACCTAAAAATAAACTAAACATAAAAACTTTTATATCAAAATAATGCATGAACTTAACTATTCACTTGAAAACTCAAAGGCAGATATAATCAAGCAGCATAAATGATCATTAAATTTGAAGTTAGGATGTTGGCAAACAAACAAACAAAAAAACAGATAAAAATATCTAAGAAGAGAAAACAGAAATGAGAAGGTCTGTGAGACAACACTGTTATAACACTGTAGGCATTCTTGGAATTACAGAATGTTAAAGAAGAAATTACAAAGGGAGAGAAAACTATGTGAAGGAATAACAGTTAAAAAAAAAAAAAAAACACCTTCCAGAATTGAGGAGGTGCAAGAATATAGGTATCCAAGAAATTTAATAACTTTGAGAAATGAGGCCAAAGTGCCTCACAGAGGAAATACTTTACATTCCATTACTCAATGTGCTCAGCCACTGACATAACATTTTTTCATCACAATAGTTTTCATTGTACATATTAGCTAATGCAATTATCCCCTTATAGCAAGCAGGCAAACTTCTTTATTCAGGGCATAACAGTTAACAGAGAGTTCATAACTGGTCTAAGTGCAAAGATTAAGTGTACTTGAAATGCTCAGGCGTAAATGTGGTATCTGTTTCATACGTGATACACAAATGCCCAAGGCTCCAAGAACATTGAGAAAGAAGGGGTAGAGGTCAGGGAAGACTTCTGTGAAACAATGTCATTTATTTGGAAGTGGTAGGCTATTTATTATACTCAAGAATTCACAGCTACTGTGGTTGTCAGCACAAACCAGTCCAGTACACACTGGAGTATGGAGCAAGAACAGACTTATGATATTTAATTATAAGAAAATTTCAAACAAAAACATTTTATCACTATTCTAGAACTCCACCAAGGAGTTTTTCATTTTTATGGATTTTTACATCACTGCTGAAAAGAAAAACTAGCAAAACAGAGAACAGATGAGCTAGAATAATTTGCCCCTATGGGCTTCTTAAAGCTTTCTCTTATTCTATTTGAAAAACTTGGGGGGGGGTATGTTCTGGGAATGAGAAATTGAAATAAAATGGTTGATTCTTTTCAGGCCATGAGTTTTGTCCTAGTTAGAGTTACTAATGACACACCATGAGAAGAAGGAACTTGTGGAGGAAAAGATTTAGTTCGTTCATGGTTCATCATCAAAGGCAGTGTGGGTAAGAATTCAAGCAGAGAAGGGACCTGGAGGCAGGAAATGATGTAGAAACTATGAAGGATACTGCTTACTGGCTTGATCCCCATGGCTTATTCAGCCTGCTTTCTTATATAATCTAGGATCACGAGACCAGGGATAGCAGCATCCACCATGGGCTAGGACTTTCCCCATTCATCAGTAATTAATAAACTGCTTTATAGCCTGATCGTATGGAGGCATTTTCTCAGTTGTGGGTTCCTTCTTCAGATAACCTAGTTGCATCAAATTGACATAAACTAGCCAACACTGTTGCCAAATTGACACACAAACTTTACTGTTAAGCCATAAGCTTTTCTTTCTCATCTATCCCCATGATCACATCATGAATATCAACCTTACATTATGAACATTCCAAATTTTAAATGTGTGACAGTCTTTAAAATTCAAACATTTAAGAATCCAGTCTCTTTAAAACATCCAGTCTCTTTAAAAATCCAAGGTTGGAATCTCAAACTTAGTTTTATTTATTTATTTATTTATTTATTTATTTATTTATTTATTTATTTATTTATTTATTTATTTATCCATGATGAATAAGGATGTTGAATTTTTCTTTAAGCACTTCTCAGCCATTTGAGAGTCCTCTGTTGAGAATTCTCTCGTTAGATCCACACCCCATTTTTAAATTGGGTTATCTGATATCTAGTTTCTTGAGTTCTTAATATACTTTGAATATTCGCCCTATGTCAGATGTTGACTTGGTGAAATCTTTTCTCTGGGTTGTTTATAGTTTCCTTTTCTTCTAGTGGCTTTGGGGGGTGTGCACTGGTGAAGAAATATGTGATAATGTATAATAATATAGTTAAAATTTTTGGAGTTTTTATTCAAATATCAAAATGATATAATAACTACGGAAACCAATTTTCTCTATAAACACTCTATGTGACTTTATAGGAAAACAACAACAAACCCATGCTTTCCATTAGTGCCTCTGCTATTCTGTATCCACATTTCAAATTATTTTATAAGGTAGGTAGCTCTTCAGGTAAAAGTCAAGAACTGTGAAGGCCATGATCAAGATGCAGAAAGTTTTAGAGAAAAATTAACAGCTGCTTCAATAACCAGTGCTTGTTAAAGTAATGCAACTTATTTTTTATGAGTTTTTAGAGCACATGATGAACATTGAAGGCAATTATATAACAAGGTAGCACTGGTTATCTATTAAATTAAGAAGGGAAATGTGCAAACAGTTATTTATCAATACTTATCTAAATCCATTCTACTGTTTATTCTTGAGACATGCCTAGAACCTGAAACCCAGGCTATGTCTAATGGATTGCGAAGTCTTCTGACTGTTGACATATGCAAGGATAAAAACAGAGTAAAAAGAGTGTGTGCTAAGATCACTGGGATCTTGTTGATAATAATGACTAAATAATGACCATACATTAAAAAACTGAACATGAGAAATCCATGCACAGGCTTCTACATCCACAAAACGAGTAGTCATCCTCTGAATCACAAGGCTGATTCCACAAAAAGCCCAGAGACCTGTTTTCATAGTTACTGCACATCCAATACTGTTTAAGGAAGGCTACCAGGACATCCAATACAAGGAGAGCAGAAGACACACATAATGAGGAATTATTTCTATCAGCAGTTGAACCTACCTTAGGGGTAACAAAAGGGTTAACAAATCAATTTCACCTCTCTAAATTAATTTGTTATATTACCTTCTATTGATCTTTTCTAATGCAAATGCATCGCCTGTAAAAATACATCAAAGATTTGTCTGACCTCTTTATTGTTGTAGGATGTGGCAATTAATTTTTTTATTGAGAATCCAATTAGCTTTCTGCTCTTACAATGTTTTACCTAAATCCTCCTTTTAAATTCTCTGAAGGTTACCAGAAAAAAAGATCAACTAAGCATGACTGTGTTAAAAGGTAAAAATAAAGAAAACATTACTTATGTTGTGTACAAAATTGAGGTTAAGGTAGGTTAACTGAATCAGATTCCTTGAAGAGATAAGACGTTCTAAATCATGAAGAATTAATCAGAAAAGTCTAATTGAAACACAGGACCATAGTGGTCTGTTATGAAAGAGAAGAAAGTGCCAAATTAGTACAACAAAGCTGGGCAATCTAAAACAGACTTTACAGCGGGTGCCATTATGACCCTTGTAAAAGTGTTGCTAAAAGGGAGGAAACAAAGGGAAAGGGCCGCCAAGGGTAGGGCTTAATGATTAGGGCCACCCAAGGAGAAGTGCTAACAAAAGAAAATTGAGTTCCCTAATTGGAGGTGGTCTGCATGTAAAGAGCTCAGCTGTCCCGCAGACACCAAGGATGGAGTCTGAGTAATTACTGTGGGGAAAAACGACAGGAAGGTTAAGGGAGGATGTTCCAGACTCCAGGGCAGTGGCTGACTCAGGAGCTTTCAAGTACAGCTCTGTAATAATCCAGGCAAGTGCCCACCACTCAGGTTGAAAATTTGAAATTACACTAAAAAGCCATTTTGTTTCTATTCATGATCTACCCTGGCTTTTTGTGACCTTGAATCAAAAGAGGATCTCAGAATGGCTGGCTAGAAAAGGTAGGGCAATTCTGAAATGTCCCTGGTGTGAACAAATGAAATTTTACTGCAGTCACAGTAAAAATGAACACGGGACTGACTCACAGAAGCATTTTCTCTGGACATGGGAAGATTCTGTTTTCTAGACTCTAACCCCTACACTGAAGAGAGCGCAGGTAGCAAACATAAAAACTACCTAGCCCCCCTGCTTTTATCCAGGGCTGTAATTGATACTTAGAGATGATACTAAGGCTAAATTCAGATTAAACTGAAATCTCATGAAGTTTTCTAAATTTGTCAATTTTCAAATTCTCAATTAAAAGGCATGTGTTGTTTTTAGCAGAAGCCGTTAAAGATTTACCATTAAAATATTTAATGTTGAAAAAATATGAAATAATTTGGTTTTTCTGTTGCCTTATGTCTTGGATTATTTCTTTATATCCATGTTGGACCAAGCACACAGAAGGGATAGAAATGTAAGGGCTATGTACAATTTTATCAGAAAATATGCTTGTTGTGACCAAGAAGGTGTATATATATATTATATTAAAAGTTGTATTTTATTATGCTGAAGGTCATCACACTAGCTCCACACTCTAAATTTCTAATGATAGTCCTAGTCCTAAACCTATCTTTCCAAGGCTTTTCCCCTGTGACACATGTGTTATCTGAAGTTCGAGTCAAGTCTCTAACATAAGTCTCTGATTAGAGGGTCAGGATGGTGGGGGAGACTCTACAGCCACAGGACAGATCGAGATGGCATATAGCCAGAAAGTGCTCTTGGGGCATCATGGGGTCTAGGACCATATCTGGTTATGATGAGTATATGATGTCACTAAGTTCTGGTTATCAGCCTTTGGTATAATGGGGGTTCTAAGTTAATTTTACATGTCCATAAGACATTTTTAAAACTGTGCTCTGTACAGTGCTAATCTTAGATATGACTTAAATTTCAAAATGATCCCTACAAAATTGTCAAAGATTTTCCAATAGTAACTTGCCCTTACCACTATAGTAGCATAGTGTTAGAAATTGCTTGAGCACTTGACATCAGTACATTACGACGCTTTGGGCATATATTTAATTCCTAGCATTTAAAATTTTAATTACATGTGTTCAGGAATTATGTCGGCCATGCCCTCAAATCCTCCCATTTCTAACACAAGACTTAGTTTTTTCACATTTAAAATTTGATATAGATTAACTTGGTGTTCTATTTTTTTCTGCTTGGATTCAGTTTTGGGCTTTGTATGTTCTAGAACATTTACACATATGTGCCTGGATATCAATAATTGCAACTGGGATATTTTTATGTATTGATTAGTCTTTTGTTCAACGGATTCAGATTCTGGTTGAAGAAATTTTAATTATTATTTTTCCTATGATACCACTGAATCTGGAAATATTGGTTTGTTTCTCCATAAAAATATAATTGTTTTCAAATTTATTTTTATTTTATGTGCATATTTTGATGTTTTTGTCTCTATCTAATGTTTGTGAGTTTGAATTAAATAATTAGAATTAAAACAATTTTTAAATAATATTTTTGCTGAAGAAATTTTCAACCATTAAAATGTAGAGACACTTGTATAATTACTCCTGTTCTACCATTAATATTTAATAGTTCTTAATTCATGTCCCAGAATTTTTGTTTGCTCAGTAATCAACCCAACTGAGACTACTCGGAAGAAAATATATTATTGAAGACCAGCCCCAGGACTGCGTGAATCTGGAGCTTCGTTAGAAATCCTTTATTCTGTAGGTTTCCTTTAGTGATCAGTGTCTTGAAATTTGGGATTATTTTCTAAGAAGAAACCCTGCAGCCACTTTGCATTCTCCTAACTCTGAACTGACATGCCTTGAACCTTTAGAGTAGGCAAGTGACCCTACAATTAGACGTAGCCTTTTTGTCATAGAAGATTCATCTTAACACTATATAAGAAAAGGAATTATGAATTCCATCATCATTCCTCACACTCCTTCATTTTCATTTGTACTCAGTATGGAGCTACAATATTAAATACATTTGTATATTTAAGGAGAAAACGTTATCACTCAAAGTTTATTGAACTCGGGTCAGAAGGCTCTAGTTTGCATTGTCTTTATCTATGGGTCTCAGCAGAATCACTTCTTTCTGGGTCGTCTATAACCTCTTATGAAACATTGACAGTTTCTCTCAGGCAAAGTTACTAGATAACATACAAAGGGTCTGGAATCCTGCCTTGTGTGATATGTGTGTGACCAGACATCAAGGATTCAAAGAAGGTTTCTATTAGAATTTGAGTTTAAGATCTCTAAGGTGAAAAACAAGTCAAACTTAGATCGTCATTGCTAAGGAGAGTGTGGTGGTGGTTAGGATTAAGAATTAACTCCCCGTGCCCACTCATATATTTGCATGCTTAATCACCAAATGGCAAACTATTTGGGAAGGATTAAGAGGAGATGTGTCCTTAGGTGCGGGCTTTGAGGTTTCTAAAGCCCAAACCAGACTCAGTCTCTCTCTTTTCATCTACCTCTCTGTCTGTCTCTGTTTTTCTCTGTCTCCCCCGCTCTATCTCTCTAGAACGAGGGAGAGGAAGAGACAATGGAAGAGAGATAGAGAGATAAATGAGAATGTAAAGCTGTAAAGTTCTCAGCTACTACTCCAGTGCCTTCTACTTCTGCTTTATGATGTAATGGTCATGGACTGAGCCTCTTAAACGATAAGAAATTTCCCAATTAAATGCTTCCTTCTTATGTATCCCTTTGTCATGGTGATAATGTACTACATTGCAATAGTAAGTAAAATAGAGAGATACACAGACAGGTTTTAGAATTTACTTTTATTTTACTTAGTATGCTAGTGAGCTCTTGCTCGAAGAGAAAGGGTGCCAGAACCTACATGCAACATTCCCACCATGTTCCTCAATAACACAATGAATTTACTTATTGATTTCCTTTCTTGTATCTAGATGTTTGAGCAGGGATTTAGGCTATTTATTGATCACTGAGAGAAGAAGGCATTTGAAATTTGTACTCAGTATGCAGATAATCAAAGGGCCAGGCTTCATGAATAATTATGGTTAGTTACTATATCATTGATCAATGTAAAGTGGAGAAAACAGGAATAGAATGATGACAGACTGCTATTTAAAGGCTGTAAGACAGCTGAATAGTCAAGATGTTCTTTAGATTACGCTACTGTTTCAGAAACTCAAACTCACAGCGTGGAGAGGGCAAACTTTTTCAATTCAAAAAATATGCCCATTTGTGCTGCCTACTGTTTATTCTCACTGTTATCCTCCAATTTTTCAGGCTTTAGAAAGGTGTACTGGCCATTATGATGAGGTATACACTAGTATTTTTAATGACTTCTTCATCCTGTTGCTGTGGAAGAATATCCTGAAAAAATCAGCTTAAGAAAGGGTTCATTTTGGTTCACAACTCAAGCTATCCTCTTGTTCATCCGTGGCAGGAATGTGTAGCTTTCCATCCTGTGCATACTATCAAACAGCAGAGTGCATAGAGCGACAGACCTCCTACTAAGTTGTCATCGATTGAGAGCTGAAGCCACACTTTATCCCTGGTTAGATCTTTATCATGTTCTCATAGCTCCTTGAACATTATATATTCCATCTGCAGCCATCACCCTATTAAAAATAGAAATGTCTATTTCAAGTAGTCTTACTGTACTCACGATCTCCCTGGGCTTTTTCAACCTACTTGGGAGACTCTATTCCAGGCAAGAGAATCTTCAGTAAAGTCTATATAATCGTGTTCAGCCCACAGCTATTTTTATCTCAGATATGAAGAACAGCTCATCCAGTGATTCAGTAAAAAAAACCCTGTGACAGATATAAGGAAAATCTTGTGTTTGGTCCTGTTTCAGGCCTCCAGTTGGTAGAGCTGACAATCTTGTTCTTGCAAAGCTTGACTCATGGAATTATAATCCAAAAAAAAAAAAAAAAGTCATGTCTTTCTTCTGACTAAATAAGTTAGCCACTCTTTTGGGATCTGTCCAGAAAGATTTTCTCCTGTATACTGATGCTCCTTTGCATCAGGCTCCAAACCAGACATCATCTAAACGTTTTTGTTTGTTTGTTTGTTTGTTTTTTTTGTGGGTTTTCTTTTGTATCCTTGTGGCCTTTATTATATGGAAAGTGTTTTAAACTTGATGCATGAAGAGCAGACAACTATTTTAATACTGTAGAAATAAAGCCAAAGGAAGTGAAGGTAATATTTCTTGCATCACCAGTAGAGTTAGGTACACTGCCTACTGTACTATTTGGCTATTGCCAAAAGAATAAAATTTAATGGAGCAGTATTATTCACTTAGAAGGTAAAGACATATAACACTACAGGGATCATTTAACAAGAGGGCACTCCAGCAGATTAATCTGGTGGATATGAATGAAGCCGAAGGAAACCATGAATGTCTACTATAAATAGAGGGCTATACTAATGGTGGCTTAACTTTATAGTCATAAATAATTTTAATATTCTTAAAGTGAATTGGCACTTATCAAGTTCATAAGTGAGTTTTGTGCTCAAAGTTAATGGCTATGCCTCATTCCTATTATTCAGCTTAACAGGCAAATGTTATTGAGTTGATTATATCTTTCTAAATGTGCTTTAGTCCACTGGTTTCTGCTATGATGCTTTGTCCCTTTCCCTAACACGTCCTTAGAGTTCACATCTTTGCACAACTTCCCTAGAAAACAAAACTCGACACATGGTATTTTGTGACAATATTCTATCTGAAGATGCAGTTCAAGAAGGTAAAAAGAAGAAAAAAAGCTGAAGAATTGACAAGATAACCAAAGGGATACAGTCAAATTGATAAGAGTTTTTTTTTTTATGTGTTTGTTGATTTTTTGTTGTTGTTGTTTTGTTTTCTTGGAATGACACAAATGACTGAATGCATTTCCTCAAGAAATACATCTTGTCCTGTTTGCCTGTTTGTCCTCCCCATAAAATAGAAGATCACAAGGAAAACAGTTTAAGCTTGGTGCATTGTCATGAAAGTAAAGAGAAGATTTTATCCAATATCTGACTCTCTCTTTTTCAATTTGCCTTAGGGAAAATGACCTCATCTGGACCTGAGGGATAAGAGCTAACACCTAGAGGCAGCTGTCTGAGAAGATAAGCCTCTATGCTCAAATCTGGTAAGGAGATAAAGTCTGTCTGATAACAAACTTTTTAAAGGTCAAAGGAAATATTTCTGAACCCCCAACTTAACCATAAAAAGCTAGGCAGTAGCTTGGATTTTGGGGGATTCCTATGGGCCCCTTTGGGCAAAATCTCAATTAGATGTAACCCATTCCTGGTAGTAAAGCTTCATTTGATGATGAGAAATGTCTAATTAAGCATCAGTATCCCCCTTTTATTTGGCAATTTAGATTCACCTTATATATGTATGCAATTTCCAAGTTTCTACTGCAGTTGGTTTCTACACATTCTTTTGAATGCCTCTTAATTTTAGCTGTACCTGGCTCTATTTCCTCTTTCTTCCAACCCCATCCCCTCTCATCTCCCATTCCTCTCCCTTAGTCTAATCCATAAATAACTATCTATTTCTTTCTCCTGGGGTGATCTGTTCCCCCAGTCCCTTAATATATACCTATCTACCCTTAGTGGCTCTATGGAATGTAGCTTGGTTATCACTGACTTAACAGACAATAACTACACATAAAACCATACCATATTTTTCTTTCTGGGTATGAATTTCCTCACTTAAGATGGTTTTTTTTTTTTAAATTATATCCATTTGCTTACTTTTTTTAAAAAGGCAAAATACTAGTCTAGTGTGAAAGTGTACTACCACATCTTATTTATCTTATCTTCTGTTGAGGGACATCTAGATTATTTGAGATTGCCGACTATTATTAATAGAACAGCAATAAAAATGGCTAAGCAAGTGTCTTTGTGGTAGGATAAAGTATAATTTGGATATATGCCCAAGAGTGGTATATCTGGGTCTTGAGAAGATGGATTCCTTTCTTTCTGAGAAACCCCCACACTGATTTCCATAGTGACTGTATAATTTTGCACTCACAACATCAAGGGATAACTATTCCCCTTGCTCCACATCCTCACCAGCAGATGTCACTTGTGTTTTGAACTTAGCCACTTTGACAGGTCTAAGAGGGACTCTCAGAGACATTTGATTTGTATTTCCTTGATGACCAAAAGATGTTGAACATTTCTTTGAGTATTTACTGGTCATTTGAGTTCCTTTTTTTGAAAAATTTGCATATCTATGTCCCACTTTCAGGACTGGGTCCTTTGTATTCATGAAATATAGGTTTTTCGAATATTTTCGTATGTTTTGAATATTACTGTAGGTTTCCATTTAATCTGAATGGTAGTATCTTTTCCTGTGCAGAGCATTTCAGTTTCATGAGATCCCCTTCATTAGTTGCTGATCTTAGTGTCTGTGATAATACTGTTCTGTTCAGGAAGTTGTTTCCTGTTCCAATGAGTTTAAGGCTATTCCCACTTTCTCTTCCATAAGTTTCACTGTATCTGCAGTTATGTAGAGGTCTTTGATCCAATTAGAGTTGAGTTTTGTGCAAGATGATTGGTGTGGAAATATTTGGAATCCTCTACATACAGCCATCCACTTTGAGCAGCAATATGTTGTGAAGATGATGCCTTTCTTTTGAGCGTATATGTTTTGGCTACCATAGAAAAAGAATGTGTTAAGATAAATGTCTGAGTTTTCAGTTTGATTCCATTGATCTATTTTTGTAGCAATGACATGCTGTTTTTATTGTTATAGCTCTGCAGTACAACTTGGTGTCAGAGATGATGATACCTATAGCAATTACTTTATTATTCAGGATTTATTTTAGCTATTCTGGGCTTTTCGTGTTCTACATGAAATGGGAAAACTGTCACAAACAGGTGGCAATGCCCCAATGATGATGACAACACCTGTATAACTCACTGAGCATGGAGCAGTCATGCTAGTGCCAACAGAGAGCCTTCATTCCCACAAACCTTTGGTAGAGGAGGTACTCTCCTCCATGATAAGAGGAATTAAACAACCCAATCACACACCATTTCATATACAATTCTACCTGGTAGACTATAAAACAAGAACTGAGAGTCTATAGCTCAGGGCCCTATAGTAAAACAAAATACCACTGTTCAAAACAAAAGTAATAAAATGACTCCTAATTACATTCTGATATACTCACAGGTCAGTCCCCTGCTCAGGCATCATTAGAGAAGCTTCTTCTTATAGCAGATGGGAACAAGTACAGAGGCTCATGGTCAGAGATCATGCAGAACACATGATTCTAAACTGGATTTCTCTATCAAATTTCTCCCCTCATGAGTGAAGGAGCTGAGAATAGGAGACACAAAGAGTCTAAGACACCATAATAACTGTGACCTCTAAATCAATTTAACAAATGATATATAAACTCATGGAAATTGAAGCAGCACACACAGGGCTAGTATGTGTGTGCACTCCTACTCCAGAAACTATTTCCTATTAATAACAGTTTGTAAGTGAAAATTTAGTTTTCTCAAAGAAAATTTAACAGGAGGAAAAAAACTGCATGCTCAACTGTAGACGGTCAACATACAAAGACAACTCAGGTTAGCATTGGAGGTTCATTATCCCATTATGTCATGTCAGGGCATTTAAGAAAATTATCTTATTTTTTAATTTTAAAATTATATATAAATTTACATCTCTCTGTTAACCCTACAAGTCCTCTGAATATATATTTTGGCTTCCTGTTTACTGTTTTTTATTGGTTTCCTGACTGTTCAAATGAATGGGTCTTTATCCATTTCTTTTGCCTTGTTTTATTTGTTTTATTACAATGTATTAGATTTTTATTTTATCTTATTATATTTGATTTTATAACTCCAATACATGTTTGTTTAGTAATAAGAGTCAGAAAGGTATGGATCCAGATAGGAGGGTAGAGGGAGCTGAAACCATAATCAATATATATTATATAAGAATAAAAAGCTATTTTCAATAAGAAGGGGGGGGGAGCAATGGAATGTACTGGCATGATGACGACGGACGGATATTTTGATCATGACATTCAAGAATACAGTGGAAAGTGCTGATAATATTTTTAAATAGTTCTTATAATCCATTTGCTAGTTGCCCATCATCAACATTTCAAAATGCTTTTGTTTTTTCTCTCTCTCTTCTCTCTCTTCCTCTATCTTCTACAGAAATATTTATTAGAGTAGCTTCCTCATCCTTAAAGTTCTCGACTCTTGGAAGTTTATAGCTTGGTTTCCAAACTTGGAGACTTTGTATTGCCTACAACCTGCAAACTGAAGCATTTGAAACCATGTTTTGTTGTTTGTTTAAATAATTATTTTATTTAATGTGTATGGGTGCTTTCACTACATGTGTGTCTGTGCCCCATGTGAGTACCTGCAGCCCACAGAAGCCAGAGAGGGCCATCAGATCATGGAACTAAAGGTAATGGACAGTTGTGAGCTGCCATTTAGACCCTAGGAATCTAACTGAGATCTGCTATTAAAATGGCAAGCATTCCTAACCACTGACCTATCTTTTCAGCTGTTTTGGCTCTATGATCTAAAGACCAAGGCTCATCACTCTAGTTTCTCCAGAAAACAATTTATTGCCCATGACTCACAGTACCAACACTTAACAGCCTGTGTCACATAATGCAAACATGGTGTGCTCACACCCTCAGTTCTTAAGCCCTTACTCTTCCGAACTCCAGCATCTGATAGTTGTAGTCTGTCTGTTCTTAGCTCCTGTCCAGTTTCTTCACAGCTTCTGTCCTGGCTTAATCTCATGTCCTCAACACTTCCCAGTTCATCTTATCCTCTTTCAGAATCTGCTCTAGGTAACTCCTCAGCATCCTCCAGTTAATACCTAGTGCTATAACTAAGATCTTCAGTCATGTGCCAGAGCTGTTACTTTTTGAAGCTGAAATATCTTTTCTTCATAAGTTTGTGTCTGCAGCTCTTATTTTCCACACGATAACACTGTCTTTCTGTAGCTGACTTATGTCTCTTAGCTTGATTTCCTCCAGGTTCATCCTTGTGTGTGCTGAGGGTAGGAACTCCTTACTACGGTTGGATTATGATTCCTCACATGGATATGCTGACCATTTTCAGCCTTCTCCCATCAATAGACATTAAGGTGAAGTCCATGTCATTAATAATGTGAAGATGATTCAATAAACACAGAAGAGCAGATGTCATTTGATGATTTGTGATTTCATTTTCTTGGAAGCCAAACCTGGTAGGATAACCAGCTCCTACCGTCTTCCCATTTTTCTTCCTACACTCCCTCTTTCTCACTACCTTCCTCTTCCTCTCTCCATCTTTCCTCCCCTCCTTCTCTCCCTTCTTTCATTTTTGTAACCTCCATGAAGTTTTCTAATTCTCACCCTCACCTTCAGAACCTCTTTTCTTCATGACTGCTAATACTTTCCTTCTTTTAATTTACTCACCCATGGCATCACAAAATTGGTAAGATAGTAGACGTGCCACTCAGCTTCACCAGCCACTCACCGTTTGCCTTTTATTCATGCACAGTTCAACAAAACCCTCATGTCTCAGTTTACATTTAGCTCCTTTCTTTTTGATAACGCAAAGATATACGCATATTAGAAAGCATAAATCTTAACTGCACAGCTCGACAAATTCACACATGTAACCTTGAGTCCTTTAAAAAAGGAATGTTTCTATTTTCTCTAGAGAATTTTCTCATTTTCTTTCTTATCTTGACTTTTGATAATCACATACTAGCTGGAATGAAGTGCTGTCCCACTGTGGTTTTGATTTATATTCCCCTAATCACTAGTGATCCTGCCCATCCTTTCATATCTGTTTCCCATGTCTTTTGGGAATCAAAAAAAATCCCTTGAAGGTTCTTTATCTACATTTTAAAATAGGTTGCTAGTATTTTTAACCACCAGCTTGTAGAAGTTCCTATATCTTAGATATAAACTTGACTCAAACACAGCTAACAAATCTGCCTGTGTTGCTTTCTCATTGTGTTAATTGTTCCTTTTCTGTAAAGAAGCTTCGCAGTGTATTGTAGAGTTACAAGATTACCTTTGGTTCTTTTACTGCATTTCTTCTGTCCTCTGGAGCAGTCAATGTCACAGGCTAGAAAGTGGTGCAGAACTGTATCCTCAGCACTGCAGAGACTGAGATTGGAGGGTATTGATCTCAGGTGAGCATAGGCTACATAATAAAACATAGTCTCTAAAATAAAACATGATAATAATGAGACCAAAACATACTTCAACACTAACTTTATGGATATTTTCTCTCTACATTGTCTAGTTGTTTGTAATGGTCATATATAAAATTTTAACCCCTTAGAAATTTGTGTTTGTAGATAATGTTAGATAAGGAAGTAATGCTACTGTTTTGCATATGAATTATCAAATTTTCTCCTAGCAACTATGGACAGCATTATTGTTTCTGATTATGTATGCTGCAGATTAACTGACCGTGGGTAAAAGAGCTTATTTAGATCTTAAATTTTGTTCTATTAGTCTAGGTTTCTAAGGCAGTAATGGATTTTTTTAAGTTTTGTGTGTGTGTGTGTGTGTGTGTGTGTGTGTGTGTGTGTGTGTGTGATATGAATATACATGCTGTCAGAGATCAGAGCATGTTAGATTGGTTCTCAGAATGCTGAAATTACAGGTGGTTTTGAAGCACCTATTGTGGATGCTGGGATTTGAATTCAAGTCCTCTGCAAAAATGCCCTTAACCACAGCCATCTTTGCAGGCCCAAGCAAGCTTTATTGATCATTCTACCTCAGTGTGATAATCGTCCTGCTTCGGGGACTTTTCTGGTCTTCCATCAATTTGGTTTGTCTCTTTTTTTCCATTTTACTATTTATTTTAAAAAGTTTTTTATTTTCATGTATACCTTCCCTCCTCCCAGTCCCTCACAGTCCTCTCTTAGCCCTTCCCGCACTCTCCTTCCCCAATCCATTCCCCAAGGAGGGCAACGAGTACCAAAGTAGGTCAGTTCAGTTTGGTATGTCCATTTGATGTAGATCTCATTTCCTCTTCCTAGTATTATGGCTGGGTTAGGTGTTCCTCTGTAGGAATGGGCTCCAAGATGCCAGTTCATGTACAGGAACATAGTCTGATCCTACTGCAAGACGCTCCACAAACTGCCCAGGCCATTTAACAGTCATTTATCTTTGAAGGATTTATTTCCTTTCCATGAAGGTTTCTCAGTGGCTATTTCTCATTCAGTGAGCTCCCAATAGCTTCAGTCAGCTGTCTCTGTGGGTTTCTGCCTCATGATCCCAATCCCTTTGCTTCTATATATCCTCCTCTCTCTCTTTTCTACTGGACCAGGAGCTGGACCTGGTACTTAGCTGTGGATCTCTGTTTCCAAGCTTCAGTTCATTGCTGGATGAAGGTTCTATAATGACACTTAGGGTGGTCATTCATTTGAGATAGGCAAAGTCCTGTTTAGGCATTCTCTCTACTATTGCTTGGAGTCCTGGCAAGGGACATTTTGTGGGTTCCTGGAGGTTTCCTAAGTGTTTGGTTTCTTTCTACCCTCACAGAGGCTCCTTCTATTAAGATATCCATTTCTTTTTTTCTCCATCTTTGTTGCTCCTCTCACTCAACCATCTCCTGCTCTCATGAATTGCTCCCACCTCTCTAACTTCCTACCAGTTGTGATCACAATTTACTCAGGAGATCTCTATTTCCTCTTTCCAAGGATGATTCCTGAATGTCTCTCTTGAATTTTTTTCTGTTCCCAAGGGGTTCAGGGATTGTGGTTTGCAGCTTGAATATTCTTTTTGTTTAAAATCCACCTATGAGTGAGTACATACCATGTCTTTCTAGGCCTGTGTTGTCTCACTCAGGATGATACTCTCCAAATCCATCCATTTGCATGCAAAGTTTAGGATGTCATTTTAAAAAATGTATTATTTGCTTATTTTACTTCTGAGTAGTACTTCATTGTGTAAATGTAGCACAATTTGTTAATCCATTCTTCAGTTGAGGGGCATCTAGGTTGATTCCAGGTTCTGGCTATTAGAAATAATGCTAATATGAATATAGTTAAGCTAATGACCTTATGTTGAAAATGTACATCCTTTGCATATATGCCCAATAGTGGTATTGCTGGACCTTTGGGGAGATTGATTCCCAGTTTTCTGAGGAACCGCCACACTGCATTCTAGAGTGGATGTACAAGTTTACACTCCCACCAACAAGGGAAGAGTGTTCCCCCTGCTCCACACCTTCTCCAGCATAGGCTGTCATCTGTGTTTTTGATCTCAGACATTCTGACAGGTATAAGATTGTATCTCAAAATTGTTTTGATTTGCATTTCTCAGATGGCTAATCATGTCTATTTTGTGGAATAATTTAAAGAGAATTCGTATTAGCTCTTATTTAACTGTCTGTTAGAATTCTGTGTCAAAACTGTCTGGCTGTTGACATTTTTAAGTTGAAAGACTTTTAAGGACTGCCTATTATTTCTGCGGAGGTTATTATTCTATTTAAATTGTTTACCTGATCCTGATTTGACTTTGTTAAGTGGTTTCTATTAAAAACTTTCTCATTTCTTTTAGATTTTCCAGTTTCATATAGTTCATTCTTTTGAAGTCTGATGAATGACTTGCTAGATTTCGTCAGACTTTGTTGTTATGTCCTGCTTTTGTTTTTTAGTTTGGCTTATTTCAATATTCTCTCTTGTCCTTTAGTAGGTTTGGATAAGGGTTTATCTATTTTGTTGATTTTCCCAAAGAATCAACTCTTTGTTTCATTTGTTCTGTATTTCTACTTTATTAATTCTAGCCCTAAGGGACTTCCTGCCATGTGCTCCTTTTAGATGTGTCTGCCTCTCCTTCATCTAGAGCGTGTTGATTCACTAGTTGAGATCTCTCCGACTTCTTCATGAAGGCACTCAGTGCTATGAACTTTTCTCTCAGCACTTCCTCCATCGTGTCCCATTAGTTGTTGTTGGAAAGGCTAAAAGAGTTTAGCAGGTAGTCGAGGGTCTCTTCCCTTGCATCCCCAGAACCTGTCTAGTTTCTAGAATAGCTGCTAAGGGGTGGGTGGAACTGCAGAGCCTAATGTGGAACCCAGGGAAAAGAGTGCACTCTAAGATTGATGAACAGGCTTAAAGGGGTGTCTGGATGGTAAGCAGTGGTGGATGTCTTAATTGGGGTTCCTAGGATCAGCTTGGCCTCCTTTAAGGCTTTCTGGGCTGTGGGCTGTAGTATGAAGGCCAAAAGAAAGCATCATCAAGGTGAATTTCTGATGAAATTTTATACATGTTTATTTTTTTAAAAAGAAAAATTGTTTTTGACCAATTCCATGTCTATGGGTCTCTGTGTAAGCTCATGCATATTTGGTACTTGGGGTTACTGCAACAGAATTTACATAATAATTTTAGTATTCTTCATTTATGGTTTGTTAGATTTGCACTTTCTGCTTTAAACACTAATGGAAGTGGTTTATATATAGTGGTTATGATGGGCATTCTACAGATTACACTATAGTAATGAACTCCAAATAAATAAAAATTCTATGAGAAAAAGTGGAATAACTTTCCACTATTCTGATTTACATTTAACTGCAAATTATAACAATATCCTACCAGAACCAAAGTTAATCTTATATGAGTGTACTTGAATTTAATAGGAAATAATAATTCTTTGCAGCTCTATTCATATGAGTGTAAACATTAGAATGTCAGTAATTCTCATTCCTTGTAAGGCTTGTAATATGTCACCATAGTGCTTAGTGTTTTTATATTGTGATTTTCTGTTATCTTTTTGAGGAAGTTACATGCTGCATAGCCTCATAACTTAGAAGCACTTCTCTTCATTCTTTCTCTGAAATTTCTAAATAGCCTTATCTGTATAAGATAGTGTAAACTCCATTACTTTTAAATGATAATCTTAATCTTCCTTGGGCTTTCATTGTATTAAGTTCAGAAAAAAAATGCCCTTATTACATAACTCATCTGGAATTTTTAAGGAGATACATTCACTCCTTTCTTGAGTCTCTGACTATATGGCTGATGTTTGATGAAAAAACTGGCTTTTTGTTTTCTTTGTAAGCCAAACAAAACAGAAGAAAGCTAGAATTATCCCCTCATCCACTGTTTCAAATCTTCTGAATCCAAGCCCATCAAGGTAAGTCCACAGATGGACCTCGTCCAGCTCTCTAGAATGCATAATCGCTGCTACCTGCTTAATGCTCTTTTCTAAAGAACATGATGGGGAGTGGGGATAGGGAAGAGGGGAAACCTAAAGAATAGAGTGAAGGGAAACTGTGGTTGGGATGCATTGTATGAGAGAAGAATCTATGCCCAAATTTAATAAAAAATAATTATCTAATTAGTTAAAATAAAAATCAATTCCCAATAAAAATGACAAAGTACTATATGATCTTTATATTACAAGTCAGAAGTCCAAAGCAAAGCTGCTGGTACAGTTCATCGTTTCTTGTCCAATTTGATCATTTCCTCCTCTTTGCCTTCTGTGCATTCTAACGGCTCATGTATATTGTACTCAGCGAGACACTGTAGAGTAAGTTACAGGTTGATTTGTTTATGGAATAATACCATGATTCTTGTTAAATGATTCAGTAGGATCTGTCGGAGTTGGATGGACATAGCACAAATAAAGCACTTTGGATGTATTAAGTGACTCATTTATATGCTTTACCAAGTCATGCAGAAATGCCTTATGAGAACAGAACAAACAAAATAAGGAAAAATGTTGCAATGTCATTCTTAGCATGCTGTACAGTGGAAGTTGCCTTTCCCCACTGATGACTTTTATTTCTTATTAGTGTAACTCTCCACATGTTTATATTGCCCTGAATATTCCATAATAAAGTTACCAGTAACGTTTGGAATATGATTGGAATGCATCCTATTTTCTACTGGTTTTTGGTGTTGGTTGATACTGAGCCTATTTCCACTTAAACTTCTTCAATAAAGAAGAAAAAATGATTCAGAATTAGATTTTTACGATTTTTGTTTTGGCTTCAAATTGTGTGTTTAGGTTCTTGATGTGTGATAATAGGGACAAATAATCTTTAGTCAAGACATTAATTTTACATTGAGTTGGAAAATAATTTTTATTTTTTTCTTACTAACTCACATAACATATGCGTTAAATTAAGATTAAGTTGTTGCTAAAAATTAAAGTGTCTGCCTTCTAGAGAATGTTAAGTAATTGATGATAAAAGCTCTTAGCTGTTTTTCATTTAATATTTCTATTACACAATTGTAAATTACCTATGGAATTTACAATTTAAACTTTATTGTTTGGTTTGTTTTCCATGATGCCATTTTCTGGCCATCTGACGTTTCTGAGATGATTTTCACCTATGCCTTGCGTGACGTTATAGTTTGAATCTGAAATGTTCCCCAAAGGTCACGAGCTAAAGTGTTTGTTCACCATTGTACAAGGGTGCGGAGAGGTGATGCACCCTTTTCAAGGTGAGACCGAGTGGGAG